>CM076399.1:18945192-19166397 GCA_038363315.1 Mugilogobius chulae | reverse complement strand
GTTTAAGAAGAAATTGACATGGAGGCTGCACATTTGCTTTGGATTATGCATCAGAAGGTGGTTGTCTGTGTCATTCTGGTGGTTGTTCAAGGTAACACCTAGGGTAGCCACTATAGGGTAGAGCAATCCCATGGCAACAACCAAAGAAGCAAACATTTGAGAAATCAATCAAATCCAAATGCATTGCACCAGGACGATATGGGCTGCTGCCAGTGGCTACAATAAGCAATGCAGATTTTTAATAAAAAATAGTAAGCAGTTATATATTTGTTGTAATATTATTTTAGTAAACATGACCTGTTACTAGGCATTATAACCATTTTTGTCTTCAATAGCCAGGGATCCCTTTTAAAAAATTGAAAGATTAAATTAATGCTTATCGATTTGTAATTAATTAATTCTAATTATGCGTATTTTTAATACAAATAAATCATGCGTATTAACTTAAAGGTGTTTTTGTTTTGTTTTTTCACAGTTTAGATGTAATTACAAATTATTGTTGCAGATGGAATATTATTATGTAACCGTGTATAGAACAAAAAAAGTTCGAAACTTGTAGGAAGGAGTGTTTTTGTTAACTCGATTTCAAAGATAAGTCTTCAAGTTGAACAACCTTAATAGTCACTGGTACAACTCACAGATTGGAAACAATGATAGTTAGATTTTCAAAATAGATTTACATGTGATTAAGAAAATGTAGCATCAATTAGGATATGTCCTGGTATTAATTAATCTCAATTAACTTGCATTTCCTAATTTGAATACCTAAGTTTTGAATATTAAAAATGCTTTTTATGTACCTGCTTCGACTTGTGTATTCTCCGTGAGGTTTACATCTCAAACTGTAAACAAGGTTTATTTGTCCGTAGGCCCCTCAAGTATTTGTCCTCTTTCTAATTGTGTTTTGTGGCTCCCTCAAGTAATGTCGGTGGAGCCTGATTTGAGCAGGTCTGCGTGGTTTAGGAGTCAACTTATATCGTGACCTTTCGCGAGACCCGCCGCCCAAACGGCTCTTGTCCAATCAAATCGTAGCAAGCCGTTGCTATGGTAAATATGGTCCCGTCAAATCTTGAGCTGCTCAGCAGGATGGTGAAGATCGGATGTGTTACTATAGAACAGTTAGTATGGTAATCAGGTACAGCAGTATAGTCCCGAAATATTGACGCTGGGTTGAAGGAGTTGTGTTCTTGCTCTATTTGATTTCCAAACGGAGAGGTACTTCGCCAAAACAGTTGACGTGGAGCAAGTGCCGATACAATGGATTAAACAGTTTAACAGCTAAATATAATTTGGAACAAAGGTGACTGTTCAATGGACGTCCCTATTCAGAACCATGGTCAAACTGATGTATGTAAACTTATCAGATATCGATGAACCTACTGGTGTTGAATTAAATCTAGAGGCAACATAAAACAAAAATAGATCAAAGTTTCCATGACGATAGGATATAACTGCGAGAAGTTCGCTCTAAAAGAAGCTGCTAATTTTAGGTTTAGTCCACATCTAAGTAGCTTTAGATCGCTAACATCATAAGACATATAATAGTGAGATAGATGAGACGGCGCAGGCTCTCCGACTATTCTAGTTTCGTAATCGTCTGATGCTAGATCGAACACGTTACATCTGAGCTATGTTCGGTAAGATTTAAGACTAAGTCCGGTACGTTCCGTAAAACTGTTTTATTATTCCCTATAGCCGGTTAGCATTTTAGCCAGCAGCCCACAAAAAAACAGCAAGTTATGAAAGATCCCAGGTAGAGTGTCAGCTGTGGTACAAACCTTTCCGCTTTTGCGTACGATATAGGGTTATGATTATTTAAGCAAAGGTTCCAGTAAGCTTTTAAAAAGATATTTTTGAAGTTTCCGATAAACACTTTTTAGTATTTTATTGTGAGCTATTGTTGGTATGAAAGCTGTACTGCTAACGGCTTAGCGATTTTATGCATCTTTTAAGGCTTCCATCTGCTGTGATCCAACTACATTAACATCCGCTTTATAACTGACTGGTTGAGAAAGCAGAATCAAATTACACATAAGATTAATCATACCTAATAGTTTAACATAAGTCTTCATGATTTATATTATGTGGAGGTGCGTCTGTCCGATCGGCAGTGATGGAGCTTTCCACCAGTACTAGATATAGTAGGTTATTGAAGAATATAACTTTCACACAGACTAACTCGGACGGCGTGTCGCAAAGTTGTTTAAAATAAAAAGCTTCATAAGGACATTCAATTGAAGTCCGTTTTTGCTCCATGGTTTAACAAGTAGTTAACCGGTGGTGAAAAGGCGGTCTTGTTTAGGCTCGTTTAAGAATTCCATAAAAGTGGCAACTTCTGCCATTGAATTCTATTGTGGATTTAGCCGTCATCTAACAGATCCGGTCTACCGGTAGGAGGAAAATATGGCGTCACGCGCTGAGTTCGATCTATAGTTTAGCAAACAGAGCAGATAGTAGATTGCGATTAAGCGCGTCTACAATTATATGCTATGGCTAACATAGCCTCATAAATGAACAATTTTCCTACAATAGAGAAAAATAGACCTTAACATATGAAAGTGACTTACCCGGCAGTGCAAGAGCAGGACAAGGCTGTGCTTGTTGTATTTGAGGAAACGTTAAAGATCATGGGTTCTCTGATTTAGCTTGAGACCAGTAGCATTAGCCTCCATAGGAGTTATGTCCCTCCGTTGTGTATTTTAATGTTTTGAATAAATCCCTCCGCTGCACAGTGAACCTCTTCTGCCTCCATCTAGAGGATATCGCGGAAAAATGCTTTAAAAAGTCACTAATGCGAACAGGTGTACTTCTGTCTGTCATTGAAGTCTATGGCACGCTGTCAGATTTGACGGACGTAGCAACAGTAACTAAGGGGGGCGGGGCTCGGCCAAAGGTCAATAGGTTGGCAGATAGACCAATATATCAGCCGATATTTATCATCATCTGCACAGTAGAGCTGCTCTCACTGTCATCAGCTGAGCTCCAAGTTTTAGTTTTGGAAAAATTATACAATTTGTTTTATATTTCTCTATTTTGCTGTGTTAAAATGTTCGTAATGTGCATAAACATGTGTATTCACTAAACAAGAGACAAAATAATAGTTAAGGTTGAACTTTTTCTTTTTTGGATAGACTATCTCATCTCAGCTATGTCTTTAAAAAAACAAAAATAAGAAAATCTGCCTCAGAAATCGACTTTGAAAATCGAGCATTGATATCAAAATTTATAAAAACCCATATCGGTCGATACACATGACATCACAACATTCTAAAGTCCAATGACATTAACATTTGCCTCCACCTGGGCTTTAACTGCCATGAAGAGCTGTGCAATAGGTCGAATTTTAGATAATACAGTGAATGTTGTTTCTAAGATCTGCAAAAATTGAATATCGAGTATATTCGTGCAGTAAAAACACGCTACAAAAGAACACATTTCTAATAAAGTTAAATAAATGATGCTATCGACTTTCTAATACTGTAGATGCAACCAGTTTATATTCAATCAGAATTAGTACAATAAGTAACTCAGAGGTTCGCAAAACAGCTAAATTATGATCTAATGAAAGATTCCTGTACTCCAAACCTGTTTGTCAAAGCCTGATCCCGTCAGATCTCAGAAGCTAAGCAAGAAAGGGCCTGGTCAGTACTGGATGGGAGACCGTCAGAACACCAGGTGCCACAGTGGGACGACAAGAGTGGACTGTCGTTGTGTACTTGGGCAAGACACTTAACCCACACTGCCTCAGTGTCTGTTAAGGGTATTTCACACCAACACAACCCCCAGTCGCTGTCGATAGGAGGAGCGACGCACTGTCTGTTCATGTCTCTTTGGGGCCACCGATGTGAAAGAACATTCAGACAAACACGACTCAAACAGCCAACAGTCAAACAAACCAGAGTGAGCATGTGTGTGATGTAACGCTTGACGAAAGTGACGAAACATAAGTTGCACGCAGTAGTAGTTGTCAAACTTTGACGGAAAACAGATGTTTCTAGTCTTACCTCACGGATTAAGCTCAACTCGTATTTCTCTCCACAGTCCAGCCTTCGTACTGCGGTCCCCGTAACTCCCCCGTGTTTTCCTCCATCCAAATAGAACCATTCTCCTTCGTAGTTACGTCCCGTTTGACCCGTGTAAATAACAACAATCCATGCTCGGCTTACTGTTTTTCCGTAAGCGTTATTTTCGGTTTTCCGCACTATATTCCTGCGCACTGGTTCACTGGTTCTCCTGTGGCCACGGGCCAATCAAACAGCTGCATTTGCGGCAACTGGCGACACCGACTTTACCTGCAAGTCTTCAAAAACCCACCTCCACGACCTCTGACCCCGACAACCCCATTTACACCAAACACACGGAGCCGCCTGTCGGCAGAAGTTGCCAAACTGGTTCAGACGGCGACCCTCGACCTGGTGTGAAAGACCTTTATACTGGGTGAGTGGATCCCTGACTGTAAAGCGCTTTGAGTGCCTTGTAAGGTGGAAAAGCGCCATATAAATAGAGACCATTTACCATTTACCACTCTACAATTCGGCAATATTTGTTTGATTTTTATACAAACAAATTATTTGAAAATAAGTGAATGTGTGCTTGGAATGAGGAGTCTTTTAGGGTTTTGAGTCTTTTTTTATTAGTTTGAACTAAAATCTTGTTTAACATGAAATAAGAAAAATACACACTGACTTCAATTTATTTAAAAATATTCTGTTCTTGAAATAAGGGCTACGTTTTTTTGTTGTATTTTGTAAGTCAAAACGTGAAAATCACGATAAACACTAAATCAGTCGACCAGTTTTAGGCTGATTGGAATATTTAAGTTTGTTTTAGCACATTTATGTTGGACTAACAAATGATCACCCAAATATCGTTTTATTGAGATATGCCAAAAAATAATCGAGATAATTGTTTTTGTCAATATCGCCCAGCCCTACTGCCATGATGTGTAGAATGTGAAACCAACCTTTTCAAAGTCTTTATTTGGTTTGTTTTTTGTTCATCATCTGTAAACTGTCCTCTAAAAAAACCCTTTGTTCTTCACGAATGATCCGAGTGTCATACTTCAGTCGTGTCCATGTCTTTAGCGTGTGAAACCTTGACCTCTGACCTGCGGCACAGAGTGAAAGTAAAAGCTCCCGGTGTGTGGTGGAAGCTCGGGATTAAAGTGGAAATGAGCTCGGAGCTAATCTGCTGACACGAACAATCTGTGTCAACCACTCAACTCAGAAACAGGAAGTTCTTTTGTTCTAAACACGACTCAACTAAACAGTGAACAGTTTGAATCATATTTGGATCATTTGCTTAAGCTGGCCACACACTACACGACTGTTGGCTCATTTTCCCAGGTTATTTTCAGTCAGACTCACGTTCCAATCGTGTAGTTTGTAGCAGGTCTAGACTAGACTAGACTCCAGTCGCAGGTTTTTAAACATGTTGGAATTATAAGCTCGATTTTTGCCTCACTTCCGGTGCTGTTCACTGTTTATGACGCTCCTCTGGACAAACACGGAGCCCAGCGTAATGAAAAGAGCCGAGGAGGCACTGGAAACAACGTGTGAGGTTAAACTATCTGTTTACTTATAAAAACAGCGGTAACGGCGAGGCACAAAGTAAAATTTCTCCCCACGTATCAACTGAACCGTGTTTAAATGCACACACGCTAGTTTTTACACCTCTGATGACCAAAACAGCGCACTCACCTCCTCACCTCCCTCATCCTCCTCCTCCTCCTCCTCCTCTTCTCCTCCTCCTCTCCTCCTCCTCTCCTCCTCCTCTCCTCCTCCTCCTCTCTCTCCTCTCCTCCTCCTCTCTCTCCTCTCCTCCTCCTCTCTCCTCCTCCTCCTCCTCCTCTCTCCTCCTCCTCCTCTCTCCTCCTCCTCCTCTCTCCTCTCTCTCCTCCTCCGCTCTCCTCCTCTCTCTCTCCTCTCCTCCTCCTCCTCCTCCTCTCTCTCCTCTTCCGCTCTCCTCCCTCTCTCTCCTCTCTCTCCTCCTCTCTCCTCCTCTCTCTCCTCCTCCGCTCTCCTCCTCTCTCTCTCCTCTCCTCCTCCTCCTCCTTTCTCCTCCTCCTCCTCCTCTCTCTCCTCTCTCTCTCTCTCTCTCTCCTCTCTCCCTCCTCTCCTCCCTCTCTCTCCTCTCTCCTCCTCCCTCCTCCTCTCCTCCTCCTCCTCCTCTCCTCCTCCTCTCTCCTCCTCCTCTCTCTCCTCCTCCCTCCTCCTCCTCCTCCGCTCTCCTCCTCTCTCTCTCCTCTCCTCCTCCTCCTCCTTCTCCTCCTCCTCCTCCTCTCTCTCCTCTCTCTCTTCTCTCTCTCCCCTCTCTCTCCTCTCCTCCCTCCCTCCTTCCCTCCTCCTCCTCTCTCTCCTTTCTCCTCCTCCTCCTCCCCCCTCCTCCTCCTCCCTCCTCTCTCCCTCCTCCTCTCTCCTCCTCCTCCTCCTCCTCCTCCCTCTCTCTCCCTCTCTCCTCCTCCTCTCCTCCTCTCTCTCCTCCTCCTCCTCTCTCTCCCTCCTCCTCCTCTCTCTCCTCCTCCTCCTCTCCTCTCCTCCTCCTCTCCTCTCCTCTCTCTCTCCTCCTCTCTCCTTTCTCCTCCTCCTCTTTCTCCTCCTCCTCCTTTCTCCTCCTCCTCTTTCTCCTCCTCCCTCTCTCCTCTCCTCTCTCTCCTCTCCTCTCTCTCCTCTCTCCTCTCTCCCTCCTCTCTCCCTCTCTCTCCTCTCCTCCTCTCTCTCTCCTCCTCCTCTCTCTCCTCCTCCTTTCTCCTCCTCCTCCTCTCATCCTCCTCTCTCTCCTCCTCCTCCTCTCTCTCCACGAAGCGCTGCTGACGTCTAGAATCACTCTCAGTCCAGTCTTGTAGTGTGTGGCCAGCTTTAGTGTGAGTGTGAGTTTAATGTTAGGATTCTTGGGTACAAACTGGTCCGACTCAGAGCGACACCGGGACTAAAACCTTTGTGTGTGTGTTTTTGTTTTTCAGGCGATTCAGGACATCACCCGGAACAGAGACATCGACCCGGAGGAAATCGTCACTCTGATATTTGAGAAGATCGACGTCAAAGGAGAAGGTACGGTCTGAGCGTTTGTCTGACTGTGACTAAAACTGGGCTTAAACCTTTCTCTTTTTAACTGAATTTGGTAGATTCACACTTGTACTAAATGTAATTGCTGTGTAACTTTCTGGAGGTGAAAACTCAACTACACAGTTCAGCATAGAGAATGTTAAAAGCACATTTTGAAAAGAGGATAAATGTGTTTTATGTCATAATGTGAAAAAACACAGCACACGGAGCAGCTTTTTTACAAAATCAAACAAAATGAGACGTTCCTTCAGCACAAATAATAGTTTATTGGTGATCATGGCAAACCTGCTCATAGTAAAGGCTTAGATTAGTAATATTTCATTAATGCAGGGCTGTCGAACTCAGATGAAGCTGGAGCCAATTGATCAAAGTCGGAGTTGGTCGAGGGACGGATTTTAAAATGCAGCTCCTTCTGTGTTATGTACAAATATAGTAATTAGGCTAAACTAATATAACTCATTTATATTGCATTACATTGTGTTATTTTATATTGTACAAAGTGTCCTTCCTAAAAGATTTTGAAAAAATTGTTTGCAGTGTCCTGGATTCATCAATAAAAGCCTTTATGTTTCCAAAGGAGTATTATTCTGGCCTATATGACTCCTTCGGTCAGTGCTGGGCTGCAGTGCATTCTGGGACGTGCTTTTATCAGGCGCCACTATCAAAAATTAAACCTGGAAGACTGAAACAGACAAAAGGATGCGATTAATGAGAATATTTATCAATACAACGAAGCATGTGATAAATGATTGGCTGATAGAGGAGGAGGAGGAGGAGGAGCCTACCCATAGGAAAATGTTGTTGCTCAATGTAATCTCTTTTTCATCTCATGAGACAAAGATGAGATTCTCAGTTGTTGCTCCTAAAACCTCTTAGGAGCAATAAATGAGACTAGAGAAACACGTGATGCCATAGTGAGATCTCACTCATATCTCAAATGGAGCTGAAACTGAGTTGTGACCTGCTTTGATCTCATGGAGCAAAAGATGAGAAACAGGAGACATAAGCTAAAATCTCAGCTTGGTCTCAGAAGGCTCAAAATTGTCTAGGAGTAATAGCTGAGACCTTGTTGAGATCTCATTCTTGCTTACTCTTTCCTCTGGGTAGACACTGGTGGTGGTGAAGAGAGAGGGGACTGTGAGGTGGTGCTGGGGAGGTGGAGGGTTGTGAGATTCGATGAGGCGACAAACTGCTTGCATGAGCTGTCAGCAAACTGAGCCCTGATGCTCTGATTGGCTGAAGGGAGCGATGAGAACTCCAGGTGATTGGCTGAGCTGTGATTGGATACAGGATGACGTCGGAGAAGCTGATTGATGAGCGTGGCAAAGCCGACATAGTCTGCCAGGCTGAATATTCGCTTCTTAGCTCCATTAATCAATTAAACCAAATTTGGCCCCCTTATGCAAGTGTGATTTTGATCAAAAAGTTACACAGTATATTTAACTTAAAAAGACATTTAAAATAACAGGAAGTAGCCTAAAGCAAAGTTCTAAATTGATGACATCACACTTGTGAGACCAGGACATTTTCGTTTTTTTTCACAGAAATGAGTCTGTGAACATAAAATTAAAGTATTTTATGTCTCAAGTAAAAACAAATTTGAGGAGTTTTCGCCAGGTTTATACCAGACTTCAACCATCAACTGCAGCTGATCCCGCCTTTAACAGGTGAACGGCTCATTTCTGTAAAACCACAAGGATTTACTTCATATTTTACAAGTTTTATCACAGTTTGAGTCAAACATGAGAAAATGTGAAAACTTTTTGTTTCCCAGTGTGATGTCATCAGTTTAGAACTCGGCTCTGTTAGTTTTATATTTTCAAACTTCACAAACTTGTTCTTGATTCATTTATATTTACACCAGATGTTATTCTACCAAACCATGTTAAAAGTAAAAATTATAAAAACCTGTGACTTTAACCTGCCATGGCCACTGTCTGGGGAGCTTCCGCCTAAGGCCCAAAGTCTCTGGGACAGACTCCAGCAACACGATGGCACAGTGGTTAGTGTTCTTGCCTCACAGCAAATAGGTCCTGGGAATGATTTCAGTGTTTAGTTTGCATGTTTTCACCGTGTCTGTGTAGGTTTCCTCTGCCAGTAAAAACATGTACAACAGGCTCCTCCCCTTCGCCAAGACGACAGATGGAAAGGAGCTGTAAAGTTTTGATCTGGTACAAGCTTCTCTGCCATTGTCTGTAAAAAAAAACAACTTTAAACTTAACCAGTCTGACCTCAAATTAGAAAAAAATAACTGAATCTTTGCTCACAGGAAGGCACAATGATAGACTGTACACTGGTCTTATTTTAATATTATTTTATTCTTCAGGGGAGATGACGCTGGAGGAGTTCATCGAAGGGGCCAAAGGTCACCCGGACATCATGGACATGCTGAAGAACCTCATGGACCTGACGCCAGTGCTGGTCATCATCGTCAACGGCCGGAACGCCGGGGCCGAGAGGACTTAAACGGACCCACGGAGGACCAGAACGAGGACTAGAACCGAGTTAAAGTCTTCCAGAACGAGGACTAGAACTGAGTTAAAGTCTTCCAGAACGAGAACCCAGAACGAGGACTAGAACTGAGCCAAAACTGGACCCGAATCGAGTCAAAACTAGACCAGAACTGAGCCAAAACAGAACGAGGACTAGAACTGAGTTAAAACAGGACCAGAACGAGGACTAGAATGAGTCAAAATCCTCCAGAATGAGGACTAGAAATGAGCCAAAACTAGACCAGAACTGAGCCAAAACTAGACCAGAACGAGGACTAAAACAGAGTCAAAACTGGACCAGAACTGAGCCAAAACAAGACCAGAACGAGGACTAGAACAGAGTTAAAATCCTCCAGAATGAGGACTAGAACTGAGCCAAAACTGGACTAGAACTGAGCCATAACAGGACTAGAACGAGGACTAGAACTGAGTCAAAATCCTCCAGAATGAGGACCAGATCTGAGCCAAAACTGGACCAGAACAAGGACTAGAACTGAGCCAAAACTAGACCAGAATGAGGACTAGAACCAAGTCAAAACAGGACCAGAACGAGGACTAGAACTGAGCCAAAACTAGACCAGAACGAGGACAAGAACTGAGTTAAAATCTTCCAAAATGAGGACTAGAACCGAGTCAAAACAGGACCATAACTGAGCCAAAACTAGACCAGAACAAGTACTAGAACTGAGTCAAAATCTTCCAGAATGAGGACTAGAACTGACCGAAAACAGGATCAGAACAAAGACTAGATCTGAGCCAAAACAGGACCAGAACGAGGACTAGAACTGATCCAAAACTAGACCAGAATGAGGACTAAAACCGAGTCAAAATCTTCCAGAACGAGGACTAGAACTCAGTCAAAACTGGACCATAACTGAGCCAAAACCAGACCAGAACAAGGATTAGAACTGAGCCGAAACAGAACCAGAACGAGGACTAGAACTGAGTCAAAACTAGACCAGAACGAGGACTAAAACCGAGTCAAAATCCTTCAGAATGAGGACTAGAACCAAGTCAAAACTGGACCAGATTTGAGCCAAAACTAGACCAGAACTGAGCCAAAACTGGACCAGAACGAGGACTAGATCTGAGCTAAAAACAGGACCAGAACGAGGACTAGAACTGCGCCAAAACTGGACCAGAACGAGGACTAAAACAGAGTCAAAATCTCCCAGAACGAGGACTAGAACTGATCCAAAACTAGACCAAACAAGGACTAGAACTGAGCCAGACTGGACCAGAAGAGGGACTGGAAATGACCCAGAACCAGCTCAAAGTGGGGACAGATACTGGACAGTGCCGTTGGTCGTAACACGCACATAAAAGTTTGAAAAATGCTTCGAATTTTGACTTTTTCTCGTAGCTTTTGTTTGCGGCGCAGACGTGTCGTTCCTTCTGCAGCCTGTTGTGTTTTCTTTAGCTTTTACCAGAACGGTCTGATCGTTCACAGCACTTTATTCTCTAGTCTTTATTTGGCACACGTATTCACTGAGTTACGACCAGAAGAAGCTCTTTGTCTGCAGACGCAATCGTAGACGGCGCATTTTTCTTTCTTTCTCAAACACGAAGCAGTTTACCCGGACAAAAGTTTCACAAAGGCAGCTCGGATTTGGCTGCGTTCTGCGTAAACTGGAGAAGGACAAAACGCTCAGAATGTTCTGGATTTGACTCGAGGAGAGGACTGAAGAAGGATCTAGATTTTTGTGAACGAAAAACCACGACGCTGCGCTGTGATTGTGCTTTTCTGAACTTTTAGATTTTCAACTTTTCCTGCACCAAACGCCCGGGACAAAAGCAGCATCCGGACTGAACCCCAGGCAGGCAGGCAGGACGTGTGCACTTTTCACTGTGTTTAAATAAAAGATGTCAAAGTGAAACGTGTGTGAAAGACCAGAGTGAATGTTAGACAGCGACTGAATGTGCTTCTGCTTTTCTATAAAACTCTGCTCAAGTCAAAGTCAAAGGGTTGTTTGTTCTTTCTCGACGCGACAAAGTTTCTGGTGCAACAAATACACAGGGGCGTAGCACCAAAATTCAGGGCCCAGGTGCAAACTTTGTGGATGGGCCCCTAATACATAATCTTGTGTTTTAATTATTTAGTCCACCCTCGTTATTTTTCTGTTGATTTGAGTTTTATTAATATGCAGCCTATTGATTATATTCCTTTCATAATTGACCTTTTCGCCGAGCCCCACCCCAAAACAGCTTTTGTCCCAATCAAACATCGTAGCAACCGTTGCTATGTAAATAAGGCCCTCACATCTTGAGCTCCAAGCAGGATGGTGAAGAGATGCACCTTACGATTTATGTAAACTGGACCACAGATACCGAAATATTGACTGGAGGAGTTGGTGTTCTTTCCATTTCTAAAGCTGAACACAACTGGAGCAGTGTCTACAATGGATTAAACAGTTTAACAGCTAAATATATGGAACAAATGTCTGCTCAAAGGTAAAACTAATGTTTAACTAGAGCTACGGACTTACTGTTGTTAGATCTAGAGGCAACAACACAAAATAGACTGAAGTTCTACCACGACGAGGATATAACTGCAGAAGTTACGCTCTAAGTTGCTACGTTTAGCGAGCCCTTAGCTTTAGCCAACACTAGTAGCTTTTAGCTCGCTAACATACCTCGTAAATGAACAATATTTTGCAATAGAGAAAAATAGTTCTTAACATATGAAAGCGAACTTACCCGGCAGTGCAAGAGCAGGACAAGGCTGTGCTTGTTGCATTTTGAGGAAACGTTAAAGATCATGTGTTTCTCTGATTAGCTTGAGACCAGTAGCATTAGCCTCCATAGGAGTTATGTTCCTCTGTTGTGTATTTTAATGTTTTGAATAAATCCCTCCGCTGCATAGTGAACCCCTTTTGCCTCGATCTGAGGATATCGCCGGAAAAAATAGCTTTTAAAAAAGTCACTAACGTGAACAGGCTGTTACTTGTCTGTCATTGAAGTCTATGGCCCGCTGTCATATTTGACGGGCGTAGCAACAGTAACTAAGGGGGGCCGGGGTCTCAGCGAAAGGTCAATTAGAGTTACTTTTCATGTTTAAGGGCTTCTCCAGATCAAATGAAATGCTTTTGTATTGCCATAACCGACTACAGAACAAAATGTTTGTGTTTCTTTGTCAAAACTACTGCGTCGGAACCACTGCATTCCACTCACAAAAGGACGAGAAAACAATTTACATTTTAGCTACAAACTTGTCTAAATTATGCCAAAAATACACTATGACATTTCCGACACAAAGATAGTGTCGTTGAATTGAGAATCGACAATATTCAACTCCAAACCCTGTGAATATGAATAATCATTGTTTTGATAATTTTGTGTCAAATCCTGGCTCTTTCTTCATTGAATTCTATAAACTCTTGTGCATAACATTTTTATTTCTACAGTTTTACAAATTAACATTTCTCTTAATTCATCCATTTTCTTTTACCAAAGTTCAGTTGGTAAGTGATGGAGTGCTCTTATTACAAATAATCTGTCTCACAAGCAAAAATTATCTGCTTTTGAAGGCCCTTTCCTAACTTGGGCCCCGGGAAACTAGTCCCATTTTACCCCCCCCCAGTCCGACACCCCTGCAAATACAAACTACAGAACCAAAGTGAAGGTAGTTGTAAAGCTGCAGTACTTTTTGTGCTGTTAAACCTTTCCACCAAAGAACATTCTGCAAACAAAGGCCAGTCTGAATCTAATGTAAAACTACAGCTGAATGCAGCGTTCTGATTGGCTGAGCTTGGGTGGTCCAGCTCAGTTTCACTTTGCTGTTTGGAAAAGTTGTTCTAAAAGTCGTGTTTAAAGCCAGATCTTAATGTGGATATTATAAAGCCAAGTGCCAAACGGGTTGTGTGAGCTGGAACTATAGTTGGACAGATTTCATTTTTGGTTTTGTCGTCTGAAATACAGGAATTCCAACTTTAATAAGACTTAAATATTACATTTAGGTCTGTGTCACGTCAAAAATATTTGTTAGTCTAGTTATGATGACAGAATCTTTTCACATTTTAGAATAAAAGGCATTTCTACAGGTCGCACCAGAGCTGGTCAGATGTCAGAGGCTTAGCAGGTCAAACAAGAGGACAAACTGTGAATGTGCTCTCAGATAACTCACATACGGTCAGTCTGCCCCGGGGGCAGCTGTGGCTACAACAGGAGTTTATCACAGAGAGTGGAGAAAAGGAATAATTGTCCTTCACAGACTGCTGCTGCTAAGGCAACAAAATATTCATTATGTTTTAATAAATACTCAAAGAATCAATAAACCAACAAAATAAGTCATTCTTTTAGTTTTCGAGGGAATAACTTGAGTCAGTCGTGCTGGTTGTAGCCTTGACTATATTTTCATGAACACATTTCATAAGTGTCAGAAACAGTTGAATGGTTGTGTGTCAGTCACAGCCTTAGATCGCCTCGTGAGTTTTTTGTTTTTTTTTAATTGACAAATATAAAACCAAAGTTAAGATTCTGTGGTCTTATGATTTCCCTTCTCCTTCTTATGAGGAAGAGAAACGAAAACCCTGATAAGTTTATCTGAGAGGTCTGTCTCCAGACACTCCTTAAACTCCATTTAGTCCATTTTATCAAGTCAAGTCTCAAGTCCTCAGAATAGTGACTGAAGTCTGACTCAAGTCCAAGTCACGACCTGCAGGTCCAAACCTCTGATAATGTGAGTGAGCTCCATGTTTCTCTGCTCTGAGCTGGAAGTTTCTGGAGGTAAAAAGCACATTTCAATAGAAACAGAAAGATAAAAAGGTTCTTTAGAACATTTGTATTGAGAATAAATATGTTTTATGCTATAGTGTCAAAAAAAATATGTCTACAGGTGCAACTTTTCTATCAAAACAAAGAAAATGAAGCTCCTTTTGACCACACTGCAAAAAATAAATTTCAAGACAAGCTGCTTGAAAGTTGCTTGATTCAAGGATTTGAATCTAATTTTAAGCATTTTGATTTATTTAACGTCGATTTATTGTAGAGACGTAGAATAATTTCCTTATTTCAAAGTGTTTCAAACTGATTTCAAGACATTTGCTTCTTATTTTGAGCCAAATTATTTGCCAACGGGTTAAGAAAACACATTTTTGTTCTTATTTTAAGCCAAAATCTCTTAAAATCAGTTAAAAATATCTTGAAACCAGTAAAATATTCTACATTACATAAGCAATTAAACCTTATCCAGTGAAAACAGCTCGAATCTGGATTAAAACTCTCATTCCAAGTCATTTTAAGCAAGTCTAGATTTATAGTTTTTGTGGTTCTGTGGTTGCAACAAAACTAAACTGGTTAAAAACACAATTATCTGGACAAATAAATGTAAATACAGTGTAAACAATTAACAATTACAGTTTATAAAGTCTGATCGTCTGCTCTGGGGAAGAGAAATAATTCAACTTGTGACGGTAAGTAAAAATATAAAGATTTAAGATACAGTTTATGTAGAAATATAGTTTTCTGTCAATCAAAGTGCACAGTAGTTTTTTTGTAAAGGTTTCTCATTAGAAGAAGAATACCTGTTGTAAATATAAAAGAAGAAAAGCTGAACTGCACAAGCGTTGGGAGATGGTTGTGAGAATGTGGGCCAGAGCGGTGGGACATTTCGTCTTTGTCAGCGTTAAGAAGAAGCAGGAAGAAGGAGCTTAATCCTGCTCAATCCAATCAGCAGAGTCACCAAACGAGGATCCAGGCCAGACCAGAGCTAAAGTGGGACCGCACCAGAGGACACAGATAATTCAGATTAAAGTTCCAGAGCTCGGCGTCCTTGTGCGGGACTCTGGATCTGATGTGTCACTGTGGCCCAGAGACAAGACGGTAAGTTACAAGATCAAAGGTTCTGTTCAGCTGCGACGGACAAAGACACAAAGACAAGTTCAGTCAAACAGAATGGCACAAGTGGTGGATAAAATGACTGACACTGCCTGATCACTGGTGCATATGTAACCGGTTCATTATTTATAGCAGAGGTGGGAGGAAGTCACTTAGGTGCAAGTCACAAGTAAGTCCAAGTCAGCGAGTCGTCAGGCTCAAGTAAGTCAAGTCAAGTCAAGTCCTCAGCTTGGCATCAAGTCATGGCAAGTCATTACATTTAACATTACATTTAAAGCCAAATTTCAATGGCTACTCAACTACTGTCATTTCTGCCCTATTGAACACACCTGAATAAAAGTCACACCCACTAGATTTAAGTAAGAAAAACTTGTTAATACAGTAGTAAGTCTATGAGAATCTATTATTTTGCTGCATAGTTCAAAGCTCATAAAAAAAGTACTGGCTCAGTAGTGGCTTTGGTGCATTTTAAAATAAAACTTTTTGCATTCTGTACAATTTTGTGCCACAACAAAATGAGTCGCAGGGATGTTTTTTTTACTCAGAGTACATTTTTGGATGGAAAGTCAACGACACATTTTTGTAAAAATAGAAGGTTAAAATCATACTTGGGACATTCTGAATGAGGATAAATATTTTTTGCAGTGTCAAATAAAAAAGCTAAAGCAGTGCTTCTCAAACCTTTTTTTTGCCCTGCCGCCAGCCTGTAATAAATAAGTGATATTCTGACTTAGATAATCATTTTAGAACCAAATGATATATTTAAAAATGTCTATTTTGTAGTTCAATAAAAAACTATGAAGCCAATTACATAATTATATCAGTTTGGATATTTATAGGATCAAAATGTTATTTCATCTTGTTTAGACAAGTATTTGTTTACCCAAGCGTCTGGAGTCTGATTAGCTCCACGTAGAGAAGCGCAAGAATGTGAGCGCGTAAAAATCTGGTTTATGTTTGTCAAGTCATTCACAAGTCATGCCAAGTAAAGAGTCAAGTCAAGTCTCAAGTCACTAATGTTCAAGTCACAAGTCAAGTCTTTGGGGATCATAGGGAAAGTAAGTTACAAGTCATGAAAAGTGCGAGTCAAGTCATGTGAGTCGAGTCTCCCACCTCTTATAGAAGTATTATAATTACACAAAATTGTCTTTCTGTTGCTGTTTGTTCTACATACCTGGCATCCGGTTGCTGTGCTGTCGTGGTCCGCCCACATTTCTTCTTCGTGTGTTTCTGCAGTGCACTAGTATAAAATGGGGGTCAGAACTTTCTCTTCCCTTTTGCAAACCCACACGTTTGGAAAGTTTAGTTATCCAGTGTAATCCTGTGTTTTAAATGCATTTTAGTCATTATTTCACTTTTGTTTTGGTCGTTGAACAAGCTATACTTGTATTTACAGTAAGTCAATATTAAGCCTTTAAATTATTTCGATGTAAAAATACTGACGCTGTCACAGTCTCTTCTTTGTAGTTTGGGCCGACTGCAGCAGCACTTGTTGACTCTGTTCACTTTTATTGTAATCCAGATTAAATGTCCTGTGGTTCACTCCTGCACCAACACTCATAAACTAGAAAACACAACACGGAAAGAAATACACCAGTCACATCTTAACCTTAATACAAATTTTATTTTGAAGTATGTATAGCCTACCGTCAGTATGAACAACAGCAAGAATATTTACAAAGCACAAAGTTATAAAGTGTTTTTTTTTATTGCACACAAACTGATTTTTGGTCCTGTGATGCCACGGTTCGAGCTTGATTTTGCTCATCAGTCTGTGTGGAGTTTGCATGTTTCTCACGTGTCTGGGCGGGTTTCCTCCTCCAGCTCCAGTCCTGACCAGGCCTGAAGAAGATCGAGAGATGGCTCACACCGCTTCTAAACAAGTTTACTTTCACTTCACTTTGAAACCTTGAAAATAGAGAAGTGGGCGGGGCTAGGTGGTAGGTGAAACACTGGAGCATTTTCTGTTTCTCTCACATTCAAATCAAACTTTATTTTTAAAGAGCTTTTCATACAAACATTGTAACTCTAAGTGTTTTACAGTGCATTTAAATTTAGCTACAATCACATACATTGGCCGGGTACAGATGGACCAAAGGCATCATCATCAGAGGAGCTGTCTGGAGAACCTAAAAGTGATAAAGAAAGTTAAGATAAGTAAACAGTTAAATACAAGCAAACTAAGAACTATAAATATTATTATGTAGCAACTGTCAATGACTAAATAAGATGATTTTAGTCAGTATGATGAGAGAAAAAATTGTTGTTGTCTACAATAATAAAAAAGCCCCAGGTTCGGATGTGGTAAGGTAATGTTTGTTAAGGACAGTGTACAGTTACATTAAGCACAACGGCAGAGATGTTTGTACCAGATTCTAGTTTTACAGCTCATTTCCATCTGTAGCCCTGAGAAGGCACACTGGACATGTTTTTAGTTGTAGGAGGAAACCTACGCAGACACAGGGAGAACATGCAAACTCCACACTGAAAGGCCCCGGTCCGCCCTGGAGTTAAACCCATGACCTTCTTGCTATGAGGCCAGAGTGCTAACCACTGCGCCATCTTGTTGCCCTGTTTGCTTTAATCAGGCTCCCAGGCACTTTTCTTTTTCCATTGTTCTCAATAAATATTACAAAAAAATAATAAAACTTAAACCGCCTAAAATGTACAGAAACATAGCCTGCTTGTATTAATGAGAATTTACAAAAACACCAAAAATAGAGATTGGGCCCTTTGCCACTTGTCTGGACTGGAACATGGCCCTGAAGTCGGGAAAATACAAATTTTACAAACAAATCAGCTTGTTGCCGTGACAACAAGAATAGGCTTTATTTGATCAACTTTTGATCAACAAGGGAAAAATAGCCCTCACAAGGCACAAAACATATTTTATCTGGTGTTCTTATCAGACTTTTGCCTCTCAGTCAGAATGTTGAGAAGCATTTTTCAAATGAAATTTAAAAAAAAAAATCTCAAATAGCAGGGATCAATCCAAAAACAACTGTGAGCAAACTAATATGGATTTTACACAACAATTTTAGTTCCGTACTTCCATAATTTTCAACTCGACGCTGGAGCTGGCGGTTACTACCATGGTTACGACTCGTTACCATGGAAACGCCCTCTCCGGCCTCGTGAGTGATTTGCTCCTGCAGCGCCCCCTGAAGCCCGCGCCTCGCACTACAGCCACAGCTCACTGTCATGGCGGCCGTACGGAGCCTGCGCGTGTCCCTCCCGTCCGACCACAGCGCCTCGGACTCGGGCTCCGACCAGGACTCGGACCGGGACCCGCGGGAAGCTGAGCCGATGGAGGTGGAGGAGGGTGAGCTGGCGCCTGAGCCTGACCCGAGCCCTGACCCGGAGGACGTGTCGGTGAAGCGGTCCCTGAAGGAGCTGCTGCCGGTGAGTAGGCCGCGGGGCAGACCGGGGACTCGCGTGAGCAGCGGGCCGGAGAAGATGCGCTCTGGGCCCGGGCGGGAGTGACGCCGCGCCGCGCTGAGAACCGGGAGCTCGTGTGCGTGTTTAACGGCTCGTTACGGGGATAAATGCGGCTGTGTTCGGACCGAGCGGGCCCCGGGCTGCTGTGGCTCTCGGGCCCGGGGCTGGAGACTTGTTGAGCCGCTTCAGCTTCCTCTAAAACCAGCGTCTTTTTCGTGTTTTTGTGCAGAATCGAGCCATGTGCTGCGAGATGTGTCAAACGCCCGCAGAGAGAAATTAGCATAAACCTAAACTTAAACCAGTAACGGAACAAGCTGTTATCTTCTTCTTCTTTTTGGTGTTTTATGGCGGTTGGTATCCATAAAAATAACAAGCTGTTATTATGCTTGTGTCACTATAAATACTGTTATCACAGTTTAATATCAGAATACTTTTGAATGAACGCAAAGTTTAGCACTAACATCTCAACATCTCTGTAGGTTTAACATTAGCACCAGTGAACATTCTGCTGTGTGACAAACTATAAAGCTTTATTTATAAGTTTATTACAGTGTTCCTTTAATGAATCTCAGCGTCAGGATTCTACAGACATGGAAAACCTGAAAAATTCAAATCTAAATTCCGGGCCCTGTAAAAGTTTTGGAAAATTAGCCAAATTATCCATAAATTTAGCTTTGAATCCATAATATTTTCCAACATCTCTATTCTCATGTTAAGAATGGGGATGTCACAATATCAAATTTTAGTGTTACGATTACTGCGAGACAAAATATCACGATTTAGCAATTCTTCACGATTATGACCAGATTTCATTCTCAGTCTAAACTCATTACTTTTCCTCAAGTTTGTGACCAGTTTTATGAAATAAAATGCTCCTAATGAAAATAAAATGCTAATGTGACCAAAACGTTTGTTATAAATAGTATAGAATTTTTAAAAATGTATATTAGGGACTTTTTCATTTCCGATACTGATTCTGATATTTTGTCTTTAAGTATCTGCCGATATCCGTAAACCGATACCAGTGTAAGAACTGAAATAGCTTTTCTTTCTTATCAAAACATAAGGCATTTTGTCATGTAGTTATGTAACTGTGCAAACCACAGCTTAACAACTTAATCTGAATTAAATGTCCAATAAAATGAGACGTTGTGGAGCAACACCGGGCAGTAAATTAGTCTCATTATGTCCAATTAATACCACAAGTAGGATATCGGCAGAACCGATATTATGGAGCCGATACTCGATCCAGCAGAATTTCCTGGATCGGCACCGACATCTGATCCCAGTGTCGGATCGGTGCATCTCTAATGTATAGTGCAGGAGTGCCCAATCTTTTTCACCTCGCGAACTACTTTTAGTCTGAGCTCAGACCGAAGATCTACCTTTGAATTTATATTATTTTATTTGTTGACAATGTCGAAAAAACTGTTTTTTAGACTTGTCTTGATTGAGACACAATTGGATTTTTTAATATTGCAATTATATTTTATTAAAATGTGAGTTATAAACCTGTTAAAAGTAGGGATGATCATGGTTAACCGATTAACCGGTGACTAATGCTTTGTTCAGTGAGACGTCTTTCACCGGTTAACTGACAAATATTAAATTGCTCCAGCAGATGGCGCTAACTGTCCCTGAACAGCTCTGGCGTTTGTCAGAGAAGGAAAAAAGATCGCTAAAACTACAAAAACACTGTTTATCTCAGAAGGACTGAGCAAACCTGTGACACTGCAGTGATTATGAACTAATATCAACCATGCAGGATTAATTAACTTGGATTTTATGTTGGTGAAGAAAACTGACTGGCTATTCAACTTGCCTGGGAAACTATCGATGTTTTTACCTGTAAGCTAAGGTAAGCAGCTAACGTTAGCAGCAACTTTAAAACTTGACTTCTTATTTGAGAGTAGTTTAAACAATAGTACAAAAGTGCATTAAAAGTGTGTTTATAGAGGCTTCTATTCAGCCGTGTTGTTTCAGTTTAAAGGCCTGTCGCTGACTCAATGCTCTAAATTCACTCTTGTAGCTCTGCTGTGTCTAATTATAACACGTCCAGTGAAAATGACAGTAATAAAAAAGTACCGTGTTAACGTGTTCGGTTAACCGATTATTGACCGCGAAGGGCTCCAACTAACCGGTTAAAGAAATTTTTGAAAACGTGCATCCCTAGTGAAAAGGTAGCACGTTTATTTTGAAAATAAATTATTGTAACAACAACAACAAAAAGTCATTAAAAAGTTCAAGCTATTCAAGTCACTTCACTGGAACCACTTAAATCTAGAGTATTATGAATGATTGGTGATTACCATGGTAACAGTGAGGGGAGGGGCTTGAGAAAGTCAGATTTCCTTTGACTCGCATCAACAACAAACAAGGTTGGACAACTCAGCGTGAGCAGGTAGGATTTTGTGGCCCTAGTCTACCTGTCTCCTCCTCCTGCTGCTGCTGCTGCTCTCCCCTCCTCCTCCTCTTCCTCTCTCTCTCTCTCTCTCTCTCTCTCTCTCTCTCTCTCACCTCCTTCTCTTTTTCCCTCCTCCTGCTCTTCCCCTCTACTTTATCTCATCCTCTTTGAAGCGTGTGCGTTCAGGAACTACGTTGTCGGCTCCACAGTGGAGAATTCTTGCTGCCGCATATAGAACTAGTGCTTGTTGTAGATTGAGCTTGTATATCGCTTGTAGTTTGACGCCTGTATCTCGCAGTTAAAGTTTGTATTATCAGACGGGGCTTTGGGATCGACTCAAAGATCGACAGGTTGGGCACCGCTGGTATATTGCCTCTAAAATATCTTTGCTTCAAAATGGTAATAAGGATTTTTTTATGTTTGGGAGATTTGTATTTGACCTCCAGCTGTTTGTTGATACCAATATTGGAATTTTTAAATCACAAATTTACTTTTTAGTACAAAATGAAATAAATGAAGTATATTTTTGGGTTATAACATGTGCATGTGCTAAATATTGGTGTGTTTATTCTAAAATTAGCTCTTACCAAAACTGTAACTGATAGTCATTTGAAGATTCATGTATTTATGTTCTGAATTGTCTAAAAATATGTGTATTTTTGTTAGGACTCTGCGATATTGACAAAAATGAATATCTCGATAATTTGTTGCGAATCTCAAGAACGATATTTGGACGATATTCTGTCAGTTCAACTTAAATGTGTTCAAATCTGTGTTCAAATTAGTTACACTGGAAAAACGACAACCTTAAACATTCGAATGAGTTTAACGTGTATTGAATGGTGTAGTGTTTATCGCGACTCGAGGACCTTTGACTGTAAATAATAATCATCTCAAGAACACATCATCATAATTTCAAATTAGTGTGTATTTTTCTTCAAGCAGAAATATAGATTTTATATTTGTTCTGTTGGCAATCAGGTTCAAACCAACCAAAATACACACATAGTTCCTTGTTTTCTCATTTTAGATGGTCATTTTTTTTTCTAGTGTTTTTAATTATTAACCCTATACTACCGAGAGTCCTCACGTTAGGAGACTTTGGGACGCACACATACGGCGGCCATCAGCTAAGACACTCGTCACCAAAAATCCATTAATGTGGCACACCAAATTAAACAACACCGCTATGGCTACAAGGCTATCTAGACTATTTTCACCGCTCACAAACACAACTCAGATGACAGCCAAGCAAACACCTCAAAACCAAATCCTCCGACAGAGATTTGGCGAACCCACTCGTCGCATTTCAGCTCTAAAAGCCGCGGTACCTTACAATACCGCAACAAGCCACCATTCAAAAGAAAGCAGACACTCTACAGATTCCAAAAATGTAAGCCTCAACACTGTACACCAAAGCACCGCAAAGATATAAGCCACCGCATAAGATCACAAAACATTGCTTTTCAAAACCGCATTCGTAAAAATGGTCTTACCTTTGTCGTCTTGCCGTTAAAAGTTTATTCCATTTGTAAATAAACGCCATTTCCTGGTAGCCGCGACCCTTGTGCACTCGTTAAAACAGTCCGTGCGTTTCTAAAGTTATGTTTGGTTCCGCCAGAGCCATCACAGTGGGCTAATGGCGGAGCGCGAGACTTTCACATGGCTCTGAATATGGAGAAGTCCTGGAGAAGTCCTGGAAAAGTCATAGAAAACCTGAAGTTAAAGTCTGTATTCTTCTCCTCAAAAATAAACTGTAATATTGCATGTTCCAACTTTGTGATTGCACCGCCCGTTCGTCTGTCGAAAATGTAAGAAAATACGGTATCTGTTGCTGTGTTTTTACCTTTCGTTGGGTAAAGTGTCTTTCAAAAAATGTCATTGCATTAGGTCTGCAACAAGTTAATCAATTAATCACAACAAATCGATTGTTGGAATAATTGTCAGCTGAATTCGTTATGAGCCAAACTAAAGCTTGTCACGAGTTAGTCAATAAATAATGTTCTTAAACAGCTTCTCTGTAGCTTCATATCAGATTTAGTTAAAAACTCTTCTCTATTGTTTGACCTACTCATATAAAGTAATCACAGATAAATTAATTATCAAAATTAGGGATGGGCGATATATCGGTATTGATATCGGTATGGGCCGATATCTACGATATTTTGAGATATTGGTATCGGTCCGATATCGAATCGACGGCCGATATTTGGCGCCGATATTTTTAGGGGAGGTTCTCCAGTCTCTCTGTGGGCATATACCAGCCTCAATTTGACCTAAAAGCTTCATATTTGCAATTTTGAACAGACTAAAGAAAACAAAGTATATATAAACAAACAATTAAGCTGAAATTAGTCATTTTATTTACATAATAAATCCACAAAATATTTTTTTATCTCAGATTATTATATTTGTTTGTAAGTTTTTGATCTTGTGAGTTGTGCTGTGGATTTTAAAGCAGAACCAAGCAACTTCAGCAATAGAGCTCCCCCTACAGTTCTCTTCTGTAAATACCAGCATCAGACCTACAACATAACTTTTTTCCTTATGCAATTTTTTTGTATCAATTTTTAATTATTTCAAATAAGACAAAGAAAAGTATATTAAAAATATTTCACACTGTCAAATGTAAAAATAAAAGAGCCAGTGTTTATCAGAAGAGCTGTCAGATTATAAGTGCAGGTTTTCCAGCAGGAGGCAGCAGAGAGCAGATGTTTGCTTAAAATGTGAAGAAAATACATTTGTAACCATCACACAAACTAACAAAGACATTTAACAAAGCCAAAATGTCCCTTAGATCTGTTTTAAAATATATCTATCGGTATCGGCAGTTATCGTTATCGGCCAGAGCAGAGGGCCAATTATCGGTTATCGGTATCGGCCCCAAAATTTCATATCGGCCCATCCCTAATCAAAATAATCATTAGTTTCAGTCATACATTGCACAACAGAAATGATCTAACTTGGCGACTTCTCAAAATAAATCAAATAATAATTAAATAACCGTGAGTTGCAGCGTTTTTTTTTTTCTGAGCTGCTCATCAAACCTGTTTTACTTTTCCGTTAGACTTTGAAGTTTTTGAGGAAAAGCACCTGCAGCAGCTTTTCCTGTAAATAAATGCAAATGTTGTCACAGATGTAAATGATAAAAACAAGCTCATCCCTGTTTGTTTGTTTGTTTGTTTACAGGACACGAGCCGACGATACGAAAACAAGGCCGGAGCGTTTATCACCGGGATCGACGTCAACTCCAAGGTCAGGCTCCGCTCTGATTGGTTTAAACTCTGAACTGTGAATGAATGTGTACAGTGTGTTATCGTAAAATACAGCAGAAAGAAATGTGAAAGTTTACCCAGGAATGACTGAAGTATAAACATATAAACCTTTTATTGTCTTAATAAACTCAGGGATCGAGACAAGAATCAAATCGTGACAAAACAGAATCGTCCCATCAATAGAAAGTCAAACTAAGTTTTCTCTCTTATTGTGTCCGAGCCTTTTTTCTTACCTGAGTGTGACATTAATCCTGGTTTAGTCCTTGTTTAGTCCTGCTTTAAGGGTCTTTCACACAGGCTGAGGGTCACCCATCAGAACGGGGCTGGCAACTTCTGCTGACGAGCGGCTCTTGTGTGTTGGTGTGAATGGCGCTGTCGGGGGTCAGAGGACCGCGGATACAAGTCGTCGAGGCGAAGTTTTTATTGGCCAGTGGCTAATAGCGAACTAGCAAATCAGTGCTCAGGAAAGTCGTGCAGAAAGCCGAAAATGACACTTAAAACACAGACAAACGGCATTTAGTCGAGCATGGGTTGTAGATATTTAACCGGGCTCAAACGGACGATGCTGGTACTATTTGGTCCGAGGAAAACAAAGACAGAGGAGTTGCAGCGACTGCAATATGAAGGCTGGGAAATAGAAGTGGCGGGACTGTGGCGGGAAATAGAAGTTTTTACATGAGGTAAGATTAGAAACATCTGTTCTCCGTCAAAGTTTGACAACTACTACTCGCATGCAACTTAGTTTTGTCCTTTTTATCAAGCATTACATCATGCTCACTTGGCAAATGTTTGGATCGTGTTTGTGTGAATGTTCTTTTACATCAGTGCCTCAAAGAGACTTGAACAAATACTGCGTCGCTCGACCGACGACGACTGAAGTTGGTAGGTGTGAAAGACCCTTTAGTCTTCGTTTAGTCCTGGTTTAGTCTAAGTTTATTCTTTGTAGACTTCTGGTTTAGTCCGAGTTTGGTTCTGCTTTAGTCCGGCTTTAGTCCTAGGTTTAGTCCTGTTTTTGTCTAGATTCAATTATTCAAAAGTGTTTTTGTTTTCCAGGAGGCAATTGAGAAGAAGGAGAAGAGAGCCCAGCGTTTCCATTTCCAGGCCGAAGAGAGCGCCCCCCAGAGGAACGTCTGCCTCGACAAGGAGCGCATCAAGAAAGGTACAAAACATTTAAGAAAGAGAAAGAACATTTAAGAAAAAACAACAACTCTATGCTACTCCAAACTAACTCAGATTCACAGCGGTTTGTTTTAGCTCTAAAAAGCACATCAGTAATGTGTCTATGGTCGAGACAAAACCATTTTGTGTCCTTTAGCAGATCTAGACAGCGGTGGCACATGTTATGATTGCTTAACAAAAACTGCTTATAAGAATGCAAGCCAAAGCCTGTACTTAAAAGTGCTTAAAAGTTAAGGTGCTGCTTACATGAAAACAAAGTCACTTCATATAAACTTCAAAGTGAGTATTCCAGTTAAGGTTCACAAAACAAAGACACCAGATCCGCCACTGTCTGTGTCTCTGTCCCACAGCGATCGTCCGACTCAAGGCTGTCCTCATGTTAGAGCTGGGCGGTATGACCAAAAAATGATATCACAGTATTTTTCAAAATGATGTCGGTGTCACGGTATTTGACGGTATTTTTATCCTGGTACATGACTAGGTGTTAGCCCTGTTTCCAAATGATTTTAGAGAATAATTAGGCTACTGCAGTAAATTAGCTTAGAATGAGCAGACTTAGTATAAACAATAGTCCCACAGAATGCTGCTGTCTCCAAAGAGGTGACAGACAGTGACTCTCATAACTGTAATGAGGTGAAGAAATGAGAATACATGACTTGCAGTCAAAATACAGAACGCTTTTATAGTGCGTTGCCGCTGCTCCCACTGCGTGCTGCTCCCGCCCAGTCCGCCTCCGGGGGTTGCCAGGGGTCTCTGCTCTTGGCGTGGGCCCGGGAGCTCGGGGCCCCACGGGCAGCATGGTGAGGGCGGTGCCGAGGGCACGGGTGAAATGGAAGTCCTCGTTGAGGATTAAAAAAAAAACTGTGTCGGGGGCGCGGCCGCTCATGTGTTTCGTGGGACCGCTTTAACTCGGGACACGGCGGTGGACGTCTTGTCCTCCTCCGTTGGGGAAGACTGTTGCGAGCACGAACTCCGTGGCGTTGTCCTGTCTATGTGTCGGCAGCGTAGTTCACTTTCTTTTTCCTGTTCGGTGCGTTATGGGCTGCGGAGGTTCACTTTGCCGCGGACTCGGGCGGAGAAGATAGTTGCCTTGGTCCGTGTTTGGTCGGGCAGCGGCGGGGCCTTGCGCGGCGGGTGTGGGNTACACATTATGACATTTCCGACACAAATATAGTGTCGCGATTGAGAATTGTTGACACATATCGACGAATATTCAACTCCAACCCTGGAATATGAACAATTATGGTTTTGATAATTATGTGTCAAATCCGCTCTTTCTTCATTGAATTCTGTAAACTCTACAGCGATAACATTTTTATTTCTAGAGTTTTTACAAAATGAAACATTTCTCTTAATTCAACCATTTTCTTTTACCAAAGTTCAGTTGGTAATGATTGGAGCTCCTCTTATTACAAAAATCGTGCCCACAAGCAAAAATGATCTGCTTTTGAAAAGGCCCTTGGCCTAACTTGCGGCCCCGGGGAAACTAGTCCATTTACCGCCGCCCCAGTCCGGACACCCCTGCAAATACAAAACTACAGAACCAAAAGTGAAGTGTTGTAAAGTGAGTACTGTTTTGTGCATGTTAAACCTTTCCACCAAAGAACATTCTGCAAACAAAATCAGTCTGAATCTAATGTAAAAAACTTACAGTGAATGCAGGTTCTGATTGGCTGAGCTTGGGTGTCCAGCTCAGTTTCACTTTGCTGTTTGTTAAAAGCGGTTCTAAAGTCGTGTTTAAAGCCAGATCTTAATGTGGATTATTAAACCAAGTGCCAAAAGTGTCTGTGAGAGCTGAACTGTACATTTGGACAGATTTAAATACTCAATTCTGGTTTTGTCGTCTGAAATACAGGAACTTTAATGAGACTTAAATATTGCATTTAAAGTGAACCCTGACTATAACGACAAATATGGCTAAAATGCAAGTAATCTCATGTTTGTTCAAATAAACTACAAACAAATATAAAACTGCTTACTATGTTTATAAAATCTGCATTGTTTTGAGCTACTGGGTGCCGCCATATTATGCATTCTGGTTGATGACATCAAATGGTTGCTTTTGGTTGTTGCCATTAGGGATGGGGCGATATATCGGTATTGATATCGGTATCGGCCGATATCTACGATATTTTGAGGTATCGGTCCGATATCGAACCGACGGCCGATATTTGGCGCCGATATTTTTAGGGGAGGTTCTCCAGTCTCTCTGTGGGCATATACCAGTCTCAATTTGACCTAAAAGCTTCATATTTGCAATTTTGAACAGACTAAAGAAAACAAATTATACATAACAAACAATTAAGCTAAAATTAGTTTTTATATTTACATAATAAATCCACAAAATATTTTTTTTATCTCAGATTATTATATTTGTTTGTAAGTTTTTGATCTTCTGAGTTGTGCTGTGGATTTTAAAGCAGAACCAAGCAACTTCAGCAGTAGAGCGCCCCCTACAGTTCTCTTCTGCAAATACCAGCATCAGACCTACAACATAACTTTTTTCCTTATGTAATTTTTTTTGTATCAATTTATAATTATTTCAAATAAGGCAAAGAAAAGTATATTAAAAATATTTCACACTGTCAAATGTAAAAATAAAGAGCCAGTGTTTCTCAGAAGAGCTGTCAAATTATAAGTGCAGGTTTTCCAGCAGGAGGCAGCAGAGAGCAGATGTTTGCTTAAAATGTGAAGAAAATACATTTGTAACCATCACACAAACTAACAAAGACATTTAACAAAGCCAAAATGTCCCTTAGATCTGTTTTAAAAATATACCTATCGGTATCGGCAGTTATCGGTTATCGGCCAGAGCAGAGGGCCAATTATCGGTTATCGGCATCGGCCCCAAAATTTCATATCGGCCCATCCCTAGTTGCCATGGATACTCCTGTGGTTCGATCGGTGAACAGTTGAAACAAAAACACCACTGACAGTGTCCAGTTCTTGTCTCTTCCTCTTGATTATCTTCAGTTTTACTAGATTCCACATAATCGTTTTGTATTTGGCCAAACTCCAGCTCAAACTGAAAGGTTTTAACTGTTGAATTCATGTTGCTTAGTTACCTGTTACCTTGACAACCACCAGAGGGCAGACAGACAACCATTTGACGTCACAGCCAGGACAAAATGGCAGCCATGTGATTTCTTTAAAACATGATTTTGATAAAACTACAAATACTTTCAAGGTTTTTGTTCTGAATTTATAAAAGTGATGATATTATAAGTGTTTTAGGGTAAACATGTGATTGTAGCCAGGGTTCGCTTTAAGTCTGTATATTTTATTAGTCGAGTTATGATGACAGAGTCTTTTCACATTTTACAAAAACAAATGAGGGACATGTTTCAGTTTGTAAAAGTAAAGTTATACAACGTCTCAAGTCTCTGACCTTCAAAGCCTTGGTCTGTTTTATTAAGTAAAGTTTCAAGTCATCAAAATAGTGACTGAAGTAAGTCACGACCTGCAGGTCCAAACCTCTGCTAATGTGAGTGAGCTCCAAACATCCCCCAACAACCGAAATGTTCAAAGAAATAATGATGAATATATTATATTCCATAGAGATAGACCGATCGGTCAGTCGATATTAAGATTGTCTTGTATATCGTCTCAATTGTCAATGCCGATGTCAATGTCAAGTTTGTTTGTATAGCATATTTACAACAACCGGGGATGCCCAAAGTGCTTCAATTCTGCTCGATACCTGATCAGGTTTTTCCTCTGGTGCAGCTGCTCTCACACTGATCAGCTGAGTCTCAAACAATAAGATTCTTTTCTCCTTTTCCATTCCTAAATCTGCAGTTTGGATTTGATTATGAACATGTCTAAGTTTTTTTCTTGTTCTGTGACTTTGGTGCAGCACAAGCTTTAATAAGAGCTTGTTTGTCAAAATGAACAATAAGAATGTCACTCATCACTATGAAAAGATCGAACTGAGAGTCATTACATTGTGTGAAACAAACGCACATGTATCAGGGTGAAGAATAGTTTAGATTGAAGATTTTTTTGGTTTTACCATTTCACCCCAGCTCTGCTTTTAAAACTAAATTAAGAAAATCGGGCATTATAGGTGTCAGCTGACAAAAGTATGAAATATCGGCATCAACCAAAGAAAAACTGTTGTCGTAGTCAAAGGCTAAACATTTACACAGAAGCTTCTGGACATGTGACTAGAGCAGGGCAATATGGCCTAAAATGTTCATTACGGTATAAAAGAAAACATTTGCGGTAACAATATAGTTGACTATACAATAGTATGTGTTTACTATTATAAATATGTTTTTCAGGTTATTTAGTGACTGTAAATTCCTCTTTCAAACGCCATATTTTACTTCTTTCATTCTTTGTGTTTTAGCCTCTGCAGAGCCTCCACTGTCTGGGCACAGGTTACTTTTGTTCAAGGTTTTAGAGAGATCCGATGAAAATGGCCAAGATCTTGCCAAGTCTGCATCTTTATAGGAAAGTTAAGCTTTGGAAAGTCGCTTATGAATTTTGAGAGTCAAAGGTTTTTCAAGTTTGATTCACGAAGATATTCCCACTTCTGACTGAAACATGTGTTTAAAGTCTTTATTAATGATGAGACTGTTTGCTTTGTCTTTTTTCAAAGGCTTGTCGTTTAATAATCTCAACAATAGGAATTAGTCACAATTTCTGTTTGCCTTGGTTGCAAAATAAGCTGTGTTGCAAGTGCAATCATAAAATTCAACATTACCACATGAATATCGCGATAAATGATATATGATATGATATTGCCCAGCCCTACATGTGACCATGGACTTCTGACACAAGTTCAGCTTAGACTCCATTAAAGGAATGACAAACCATTTCAGATCTATTTTTAGACTGGTCTACATATGTTTATTATGAACGATGCCTTCATGTGTCAGGGGAAAGATGATCATTTCCATTATTCTTGTGGTAATCACAAATGTGTTCAAGTGGTTCTGTGGTTGTAACAAAACTAAACTGGTTAAAAACACAATTATCTGGACAAATAAATGTAAATGCAGTGTAAACAAGTAACAATTACAGTTTATAAAGTTCAGTCGTCTGCTCTGGAAGAAAAATAATTCAACTTATGACGGTAAGTAAAAATATAAAGATTTAAGATACAGTTTATGTAGAAATATAGTTTTCTGTCAATCAAAGTGCACAGTAGTTTTTTGTAAAGGTTTCTCATTAGAAGAAGAATACCTGTTGTAAATATAAAAGACTGACAGACAATGTGAAGAAAAGCTGAACTGTACAAGCGTTGGGAGATGGTTGTGAGAATGTGGGCCAGAGCGGTGGGACATTTCGTCTTTGTCAGCGTTAAGAAGAAGCAGGAAGAAGGAGCTTAATCCTGCTCAATCCAATCAGCAGAGTCACCAAACGAGGATCCAGGCCAGACCAGAGCTAAAGTGGGACCGCACCAGAGGACAAAGATAATTCAGATTAAAGTCCCAGAGCTCGGCGTCCTTGTGCGGGACTCTGGATCTGATGTGTCACTGTGGCCCAAAGACAAGACGGTAAGTTACAAGACGAGTAATCAATCAGAATCTTAACTTTAAGTATACTATTATAGCCTACAGTCAGCAACAGCAAGAATATTTACGAAGCACAAAGTTATAAAGTGTTTTTTTTTTTTTTATTGCACACAAACTGATTTTTGGTCATGTGATGCCACGGTTCGAGCTTGATTTTGCTCATCAGTCTGTGTGGAGTTTGCATGTTTCTCACGTGTCTGGGTGGGTTTCCTCCTCCAGCTCCAGTCCTGACCAGGCCTGAAGAAGACCGAGAGATGGCTCACACCGCTTCTAAACAAGCTTACTTTCACTTCACTTTGCCTTGAAAACAGATAAGTGGGCGGGGCTAGGTGGTAGGTGAAACTCTGGAGCATTTTCTGTTTCTCTCACATTCAAATCAAACTTTATTTATAAAGAGCTTTTCAAACAAACATTGTAACATTAAGTGTTTTACAGTGCATTTAAAACACTTCCAAACACTAATAAATTTAGCTATAATCACATACATTGGCCGGGTACAGATGGACCAAAGGCATCATCATCAGAGGAGCTGTCTGGAGAACCTAAAAGTGATAGAGAAAGTTAAGATAAGTAAACAGTTAAATACAAGCAAACTAAGAACTATAATATTATTATGTAGCAACTGTCAATGACTAAATAAGATGATTTTAGTCCGTATGATGAGAGAAAAAATGTTTTCTACAATAATAAAAATGCCCCAGGTTCGGATGTGGTAAGGTAATGTTTGTTAAGGACAGTGTACAGCTACATTAAGCACAATGGCAGAGACGTTTGTACCAGATTCAAGCTTTACAGCTCATTTCCATCTGTAGTCCTGAGAAGGCACACTGGACATGCTTTTAGTTGTAGGAGGAAACCTACGCAGACACAGGGAGAATATGCAAGCTCCACATAGAAAGGCCCCAGTCCGCCCTGGAGTTAAACCCATGACCTTCTTGCTATGAGGCCAGAGCGCTAACCGCTGCGCCATCTTGTTGCCCTGTTTGCTTTAATCAGCCCCCCAGGCACTTTTCTTTTTCCATTGTTCTCAATAAATATTACAAAAAAATAATAAAACTTAAACCGCCTAAAATTTACAGAAACATAGCCTGCTTGTAATCATGAGAATTTACAAAAACACCAAAAATAGAGATTGGGCCCTTTGCCACTTGTCTGGACTGGAACATGGCCCTGAAGTCGGGAAAATACTAATTTTACAAACAAATCAGCTTGTTGCCGTGACAACAAAAATATATTTGATCAACTTTTGATCAACAAGGGAAAAATAGCCTTCACAAGGCACAAAACATATTTTATCTGGTGTTCTTATCAGACTTTTGCCTCTCAGTCAGAATGTTGAGAAGCATTTTTCAAATGAAATTAAAAAAAAAAAAAATCTCAAACAGCAGGAATTAATCCAAAAACAACTGTGAGTAAACTAATATGGATTTTACACAATAATCTGAGTTCCATAATTTCCAACTCGACGCTGGAGCTGGCGGTTACTACCATGGTTACGACTCGTTACCATGGAAACGCCCTCTCCGGCCTCGTGAGTGATTTGCTCCTGCAGCGCCCCCTGAAGCCCGCGCCTCGCACTACAGCCACAGCTCACTGTCATGGCGGCCGTACGGAGCCTGCGCGTGTCCCTCCCGTCCGACCACAGCGCCTCGGACTCGGGCTCCGACCAGGACTCGGACCGGGACCCGCGGGAAGCCGAGCCGATGGAGGTGGAGGAGGGTGAGCTGGCGCCTGAGCCTGACCCGAGCCCTGACCCGGAGGACGTGTCGGTGAAGCGGTCCCTGAAGAGCTGCTGCCGGTGAGTAGGCCGCGGGGCAGACCGGGGACTCGCGTGAGCGGCGAGCCGGAGAGGACGCGCTCTGGGCCCGGGCGGGAGTGACGCCGCGCCGCGCTGAGAACCGGGAGCTCGTGTGCGTGTTTAACGGCTCGTTACGGGGATAAACGCGGCTGTATTCGGACCGAGCGGGCCCCGGGCTGCTGTGGCTCTCGGGCCCGGGCTGGAGACTTGTTGAGCCGCTTCAGCTTCCTCCAAAACCAGCGTCTTTTTCGTGTTTTTGTGCAGAATCGAGCCATGTGCTGCGAGATGTGTCAAACGCCCGCAGAGATAAATTAGCATAAACCTAAACTTAAACCAGTAACGTAACAAGCTGTTATTATGTTTGTGTCACTATAATTACAGTTATCACAGTTTAATATCAGAATACTTTAGAATGAACGCAAAGTTTAGCTCTAACATCTCAACATCTCTGTAGGTTTAACATTAGCATCAGTGAACATTCTGCTGTGTGACAAACTATCAAGCTTTATTTATGAGTTTATTACAGTGTTCCTTTAATGAATCTCAGCGTCAGGGTTCTACAGTCATGGAAAACCTGAAAAATTCAAATCTAAATTCCAGGCCCTGTAAAAGTTTTGGAAAATTAGCCAAATTATCCATATTTTGGCTAATTTTAGATTTGAATCCATAATATTTTCCAACATCTCTATTCTCATGTTAAGAATGGGGATGTCACAATATCAAATTTTAGTGTTACGATTATTGCGAGACAAAATATCACGATTTAGCAATTCTTCACGATTATGACCAGATTTCATTCTCAGTCTAAACTCATTACTTTTCCTCAAGTTTGTGACCAGTTTTATGAAATCAAATGTTTCTAATGAAAATAAAATGCTAATGTGACAAAAACTTTTGTTATAATTTAAATTGAATTTTAGAAAATGTATATTAGGGATGCACCTATCTGGCTTTTTCAGTTCTGATACTGATTCTGATATTTTGTCTTAAATATCTGCCGATATCCGTAAACCGATACTAGTGTAAGGACTGAAATAGCTTTTCTTATCAAAACATAAGACATTTTGTCATGTAGTTATGTAACTGTGCAAACCCCAGCTTAACAACTTAGGGTGTACTCACACTGGCACAACTGAACTGTGCCCAGGCCTGGATGGCCAATACAGTGCGGTTCTTTTGTCCAGTGTGAGTGCAAACGAACCGCGCTCAGACTCTGCACTTTAGCACAAGCCCACTGTGACCGCTGATATTTGTCATAAGAAGAAAGAAACTCTGCACCAAACTCCGTGGAAATGCACTTACCTTGAGTTAGCATCATGACCCGGAGAGAAAAGTTGTTAAGTCTCTCTTCTCCTGTTGTTTTTGCTGCTCCACGTGGTTTTTAATCCAAAGCCTGGCAGAGGAGCGCGCATCACGAGTAAAACTCTCGTCTGCCTCATTATATCAAAGATATAACGCCCTGCAGGACTTATTTTCGCCGCTACAGCGTTAGCACCTCAGCGCTTGATCCACTCTTCACCGCGACATGTAAACAAACGGCGCTAGAGGATGACGTCACCGGCTCGGATCGTTTATGCAAGTGTGAGTGCGGGCCGGCGCGGCCCAGAGAATTGTCTGCAACCGGGTTTGGCATGATTACAAAGCCCTAGTGTGAGTGCGCCCTTAATCTGAATTAAATGTCCAATAATATGAGACGTTGTGGATCAACACCGGGAAATAAATTAGTCTAATTATGTTCAATTAATACCACAAGTAGGATATCAGCTGAACCGATATTATGGAGCCGATACTCAATCCAGCAGAATTTCCATAATGTATAGTGCAGGGGTGCCCAACCTTTTTCAGCTCGCGAACTACTTTTAGTCTGAGCACAGCCCAAAGATCTACTTTTATGGATTTTATTTATTAGCAATGTTGAAAAAATTGATTTTTAGACTAGTCTTGATTGAGACATGATTAGATTTTTAAAATATTGCAGCAATATTTTATTAAATGTTAGGTATAAACCTGTTAAAAGGTAACACATTTATTTTGAAAATAAATGATTGTAACAACAACAACAACAACAAAAAGTCATTAAAAAGTTCAAGCTATTCAAGTCACTTCACTGGAACCACTTAAATCCAGAGTATTATGAATGATTGGTGATTACCATGGTAACAGTGAGGGGAGGAGCTTGAGAAAGTCAGATTTCCTTCTTGACTTACATCAACAACAAACAAACTGCTGTAGGTTGGACAACTCAGCGTGAACAGGTAGGATTCTGTGGCCCTGCCTGTCTCCTCCTCCTGCTCTCTTCTTCTCTCATCGTCCTCCTCCTGCTACTCCTCTGTCTCTTCCTCCTCCTCCCTCCTCTGCTCCTCTCCCTCCCTCCTCCCCTCCCTGCTCCCCCTCCTTCCTGTCTCTCTCTCCTCTCCTTTCCTCTCTCTTCTCTCCTCCTCCTCCTGCTTCTCTCTCTCTCTCCTCTCCTCCTCTCTCTTCTCTCTTCTCCTCTCTCTCTCTCTCTCCTCCTCCTCCTCCTCCTCCTGCTTCTCTCTCTCTCTCCTCCTTCTCCTTTTTCCTCCTCCTGCTCTTCCCTCTACTTTATCTCATCCTCTTTGAAGCATGTGCGTTCAGGAACTACGTTGTCGGCTCCACAGTGGAGAATTCTTGCTGCCGCACTTGTTGTAGATTGAGCTTGTACTTATCGCTTGTAGTTTGACGCCTGTATCTCGCGGTTAAAGTTTGTATTATCAGACGGGGATCGACTCAAAGATCGACACGTTGGGCACCGCTGGTATATTGCCTCTAAAATATCTTTGCTTCAAAATGGTAATACGTTGTTTTATGTTTGGGAGATTTGTATTTGACCTCCAGCTGTTTGTTGATACCAATATTGGAATTTTTAAATCACAAATTTACTTTTTAGTACAAAATGAAATAAATGAAGTATATTTTTGGGTTATAACATGTGCATGTGCTAAATATTGGTGTGTTTATTCTAAAATTAGCTCTTACCAAAACTGTAACTGGTAGTCATTTGAAGATTCATGTATTTATGTTCTGAATTGTCTAAAAATATGTGTATTTTTGTTATTGACAAAAATGAATATCTCGATAATTTGTTGGCGAATCTCAAGAATGATATTTGGACGATATTCTGTCAGTTCAACATAAATGTGTTCAAATCTGTGTTCAAATTAGTTACACTGGAAAAACGACAACCTTAAACATTCGAATGAGTTTAAATTGTTTTGAATGGTGTAGTGTTTGTCGCGACTCGAGGACCTTTGACTGTAAATAATAATCATCTCAAGAACACATCATCATAATTTCAAATTAGTGTGTATTTTTCTTCAAGCAGAAATATAGATTTTATATTTGTTCTGTTGGCAATCAGGTTCAAACCAACCAAAATACACACATAGTCCCTTTTTCTAGTGTTTTTAATTATTAACCCTATACTACCGAGAGTCCTCACGTTAGGAGACTTTGGGACGCACACATACGGCGGCCATCAGCTAAGACACTCGTCACCAAAAATCCATTAATGTGGCACACCAAATTAAACAACACCTCTATGGCTACAAGGCTATCTAGACTATTTTCACCGTTCACAAACACAACTCAGATGACAGCCAAGCAAACACCTCAAAACCAAATCCTCCGACAGAGATTTGGCGAACCCACTCGTCGCATTTCAGCTCTAAAAGCCGCGGTACCTTACAATACCGCGACAAGCCATCATTCTAAAGAAAGCAGACACTCTACAGATTCCAAAAATGTAAGCCTCAACACTGTACACCTAAGCACCGCAAAGATATAAGCCACCGCTTAAGATCACAAAACATTGCTTTTCAAAACCGCATTCGTAAAAATGGTCTTACCTTTGTCGTCTTGCCGTTAAAAGTTTATTCCATTTGTAAATAAACGCCATTTCCTGGTAGCCCCGACCCTTGTGCACTCGTTAAAACAGTCCGTGCGTTTCTAAAGTTATGTTTGGTTCCGCCAGAGCCATCACAGTGGGCTAATGGCGGAGCGCGAGACTTTCACATGGCTCTGAATATGGAGAAGTCCTGGAAAGTCATAGAAAACCTGAAGTTAAAGTCTGTATTCTTCTTCTCAAAAATAAACTGTAATGTTGCATGTTCCAACTTTGTGATTGCACCGCCCGTTCGTCTGTCGAAAATGTAACAAAATACGGTATCTGTTGCTGTGTTTTTACCTTTCGTTGGGTAAAGTGTCTTTCAAAAATGTCATTGCATTAGGTTTGCAACAAGTTAATCAATTAATCACAACAAATCGATTATTGGAATAATTGTCAGCTGAATTCGTAATAGAGTAATGTTTAATTATGCTCCAAAGCCTGTCACGAGTTGGACAATAAATAATGTTCTTAAACAGCTTCTCTGTAGCTTCATATCAGATTTAGTTAAAAACTCTTCTCTATTGTTTGACCTACTCATATAAAGCAATCACAGATAAATTAATTATCAAAATAATCATTGGTTTCAGTCATACAATAATCAAATAACTGTGAGTTGCAGCGTTTTTTTTCTGAGCTGCTCATCAAACCTGTTTTGCCTAAAAGTAATTACTTGTCTGTTAGACTTTGAAGTTTTTGAGGAAAAGCACCTGCAGCAGCTTTTTCCTGTAAATAAATGCAAATGTTTGTCACAGATGTAAATGATAGAAACAAGCTCATCCCTGTTTTGTTTGTTTGTTTACAGGACACGAGCCGACGATACGAAAACAAGGCCGGAGCGTTTATCACCGGGATCGACGTCAACTCCAAGGTCAGGCTTCGCTCTGATTGGTTTAAACTCTGAATGAATGTGTTCAATGTATTTATCGTAAAAATGCAGCAGAAAGAAATGTGAAAATTTACCCAGGAATGACTGAAGTATAAACATATAAACTTTTTTATTGTCTTAATAAACTCAGGGATCGAGACAAGAATCAAATCGTGACAAAACAGAATCGTCCCATCAATAGAAAGTCAAACTAAGTTTTCTCTCTTATTGTGTCCGAGCCTTTTTTCTTACCTGAGTGTGACATTAATCCTGGTTTAGTCCTTGTTTAGTCCTGCTTTAAGGGTCTTTCACACCAGGCTGAGGGTCACCCGTCAGAACGGGGCTGGCAACTTCTGCTGACAAGCGGCTCTTGTGTGTTTGGTGTGAATGGCGCTGTCGGGGGTCAGAGGTCCGCGGATACAAGTCGTCCAGGCGAAGTTTTTATTGGCCAGTGGCTAATAGCGAACCAGCAAATCAGTGCTCAGGAAAGTCGTGCAGAAAGCTGAAAATGACACTTAAAACACAGACAAACAGCATTTAGTCGAGCATGGGTTGTAGATATTTACCCGGGCTCAAACGGGACGATGCTGGTACTATTTGGTCCGAGGAAAACAAAGACAGAGGAGTTGCAGCGACTGCAATATGAAGGCTGGCGGGAAATAGAAGTTTTTACATGAGGTAAGATTAGAAACATCTGTTCTCCGTCAAAGTTTGACAACTACTACTCGCATGCAACTTATGTTTTGTCCTTTTTATCAAGCATTACATCATGCTCACTTGGCAAATGTTTGGATCGTGTTTGTGTGAATGTTCTTTTACATCAGTGCCTCAAAGAGACTTGAACAAATACTGCGTCGCTCGACCGACGACGACTGAAGTTGTGTAGACCAGTTTAGTCCTGGTTTAGTCTGAGTTTATTCTTTGTAGACTTCTGGGTTTAGTCCGAGTTTGGTTCTGCTTTAGTCCGGCTTTAGTCCTAGGTTTAGTCCTGTTTTTGTCTAGATTCAATTATTTAAAAGTGTTTTTTGTTTTCCAGGAGGCGATTGAGAAGAAGGAGAAGCGAGCCCAGCGTTTCCATTTCCAGGCCGAAGAGAGCGCCCCCCAGAGGAACGTCTGCCTCGACAAGGAGCGCATCAAGAAAGGTACAAAACATTTAAGAAAGAGAAAGAACATTTAAGAAAAAACAACAACTCTGTGCTACTCCAAACTAACTCAGATTCACAGCGCGGTTGTTTTCGCCCTAAAAAGCACATCAATAATGTGTCTATGGTCGAGACAAAACCATTTTGTGTCCAGTAGCAGATCTAGACAGGGTGGCACATGTTATGATTGCTTAACAAAACTGCTTACAAGAATGCAAGCCAAAGCCTGTACTTAAAAGTGCTTAAAAGTTAAGGTGCTGCTTACATGAAAACAAAGTCACTTCATATAAACTTCAAAGTGAGTATTCCAGTTAAGGTTTTCACATGAAAACAAAGACACCAGATCCGCCACTGTCTGTGTCTCTGTCCCACAGCGATCGTCCGACTCAAGGCTGTCCTCATGTTAGAGCTGGGCGGTATGACCAAAAAATGATATCACAGTATTTTTCAAAATTATGTCGGTGTCACGGTATTTGACGGTATTTTTTATCCTGGTACATGACTAGGTGTTAGCCCTGTTTCCAAATGATTTAGAGAATAATTAGGCTACTGCAGTAAATTAGCTTAGAATGAGCAGACTTAGTATAAACAATAGTCCCACAGAATGCTGCTGTCTCCAAAGAGGTGACAGACAGTGACTCTCATAACTGTAATGAGGTGAAGAAATGAGAATACATGACTTGCAGTCAAAATACAGAACGCTTTATAGTGCGTTGCGCGCTGCTCCCACTGCGTGCTTTTTTTTTTTAATCCTCAACGAAGACTTCCATTTCACCCGTGCCCTCGGCGGAGCGGTGTGGCCCCAGGGAGCTCGGGAGGGGCGTGCGCCGAGGGCACGGGTGAAATGGAAGTCTTCGCCGAGGATTAAAAAAAAAACTGTGTCGGGGGCGCGGGCCGCTCATGTGTTTCGTGGGACCGCTTTAACTCGGGACACGGCGGTGGACGTCTTGTCCTCCTCCGTTGGGGGAAGACTGTTGCGAGCACGAACTCCGTGGCGTTGTCCTGTCTATGTGTCGGCAGCGTAGTTCACTTTCTTTTTCCTGTTCGGTGCGTTATGGGCTGCGGAGGTTCACTTTGCCGCGGACTCGGGCGGAGAAGATAGTTGCCTTGGTCCGTGTTTGGTCGGGCAGCGGCGGGGCCTTGCGCGGCGGGTGTGGGGGATGTGGCGGCTGTCTTCATTCATTGAAGCGGCTGGTCCGGTGGTCGGAGCGGAACGGGGTGGGCTGTATGTGGTGGATCAGCGCACACACCGGTGTATGTAAAATAAATATCATTTTTAAAAAAACACTGGTGTCCAGTACGAAACGGTATATCGCCCAGCCCTACCTCATGTCTGCAGTTGTTTAAATGGTTTTGTCTCATGTCTCTGGTTTTGTCTCTGGTCCTGACTCGTGTCTCTGGTCCTGACTCTTGTCTCTGGTCCTGACTCTTGTCTCTGTCCTGCAGCGATCTCCGGCGTCCGTCTCGAGGCCGTCCACATGACCGGAGTAGACGACATGAGCACTCAGGACGTGTTTGGGTACTTCCGTGAATATCCTCCGGCTCACATCGAGTGGATCGACGACACCTCCTGTACGTACTTCTTTGCTTTTATTATCTATTTCTTTTATCTCTGGATCTATAGAATCTGCATCAGAAAGTAGAAACGTGCAGCTGCCTTTTTGTCTTCTCGAAAAGACACTCGTCCACATTGTTTTAATCATGTAAACCTCCTGTTTTTATTAAAGACATTATTTCATTGTAGTGGGTCAATCTAATGAAAACAAGGAATTTCAAATGAGAACAGGTCAATGCAGAATAACAAATCTGTTTTAAATGAAATTAGACACTTGTAGGTCTCATTTTATGTTCAACGTGTCAGGATTCCAGTTCCATTCTTTTGTGGAGCTGTGAATATTGTTTAAAATTAGCTAAAAGTAGGGCTGGGTATCGTTAGATTTTTTTCGATACCAGTACTTTAACGGTACTGGCTTTTCGGGACCGGTTCCTTAACAGTTCTTTTTTCGGTTCTTTTTTTTTTTTTTATGTTAATTATAAGCCCAAAACTATTTTTTCCATCCTTTAACAATGTTACATTTGTCAAACTATATTTTAAAACACACTTTTAGTTTGTTCAGTTAACCTACTACTCAAAAGCGCTGCAAATGAATCAGCTGTTCCTCACCTGGCTCCCACATGGAGCAAGTTAAGTTTCACTTCCACTTTCTCGCCCCTCATGGCGCCACTGCAACAAAGACGCGACAAGATTTGCTTTTGACACTTTTACCCTTCACTTTACCTGGAGACAAAAGGAGAAATGAAGAAGGCTGATTACATATATTTCTTACTCTGACTTATTTGGCTGCACTAGAGACGCGCCACAGCGGTACATTTGGGATTCTGCTTTCAACTGCAGCGACGTGCAGGAGGATTTTACGGCAAAGTTTGGATTATATTTTGTGTTTGGCGACATTCTTCAGCGTAAACCTCAGGCTTTGACTTGATTAGAAGAGTTATGAAGCTCAACACGCAGACTTTTGACAGAAAGACTCCACCGGAGATGTGCTTTAATTGAAAACGGACCCGTTGTTTCTTCTTTTTGAGAAGGTAAGCCGAAACACTGCGGTTTGTTTGTGACATTGCAGCTGGAGGGGTCGGTCTGTTTGGGAGAAGTGAGACGTGAATTGTGCCGCTAGTTTGCCCAGGTGCTGTAAGGTCACGCGGTTGGTTTGGGAGAAAGAAAGAAGTGAATGACCGTGACACTGTAGAGTGAGCGTTTGGCACAGAGGCTCCGTGGTGTTTGTGCTGTTTGTGGAGCGTAGTTCACGTCAATGTAGGAGGAGAGCAAGGAGGAGAGCAGGGCTGGAGCTGAAAGAGTTAACTTTATTGTTTTGGATTTTTTTTGTGTATAATGTGTGTTAGTTTCTGTTCTCGTGACGTCACAACTAAAGCTGTGCAATATATCGAATTTAAGGTAATGTCATGAATGTTGCTTTTAAGAAATGCAGAAATTGAATATCAAGTATATCGTGCAGTAAAAATATGCTACGAAAAGCTAATTTACAATAAAAATTAAATCATATTTGTACACTGAGTAATTCAAAAGAGATTTCTGCACTATTTAGTATTTTGAGTAGATTTTCATTGGCTTGAACTAAGATTGCAAATGGGACAAGCAAATTTTACATAAAATCAGAAAAATAAATGATTCTGTTCTTGAAATCAGAGCTAAATTTACTTGTTGTAATTGCTCAAAAAGCAAACACTACTACTAATAATTTTTAACCATATTGGCACAGTTAAGGCTGTCGTTTTTCCCAGCGTTCTAACAAATTTGAAGACAAATGTTTACGTTGGACTGACAATATAGTCAAATGATTGTTTTCGGGATATGTCAAAAAATTATCGAGATATTCATTTATTATTATTATTATTATTTATTTATTTTTTTATTTAGCGATGCAGAGGACAATTAAGTACAAGTACATTGAAGACAAGGGGACAAAACAGTAACCACAACAAATACAACGATTGACATTACAAGACAATACAACACAAAGTGTAATAGTGACATAATATAAATTTAGTAATAAAGTATGCGGTGTGTGTGTAGGTGTGTATATACCAGTGTCGGGCCGTGCATTTCTTGCCTAGGCCTTCAGTGGTGCTCCTTTTAAATATCTTCACTTGTCAATAACCAGCTGATGGCTATTAAACTATTCTATTACCAGGCACGCGATAAAGAGCAAAGCATCATTACTTCTATAGTCAGAATAAACACATTTACACACACCAATATTTACTCACCAATAGTCTGAATTACTTGTACACCAAAAACGCAAATGGTCCTGAATCTGCTGGTGGTAGTGGGCGCGCGGATCTTGCGCTGGATCCCGTCTCGTCCCTGAGGCACCCGGCGCCGCTTCCACTGGCCTCGTAGATTTTCCTCAAATCGGCTCCTCTCTCGTGCAGCTATGTTTCCCTCCACACTTGCTCGTTTAGCTGTAAATCCACTCTGGGTTCGCTAAAGGTTTTGGAAAGCACTTTGTAAGTGTCCCGCAGCACAAATCCCTTTCCCGCTTGTGACAGCCGCTCTGAGAGATGCTAGGTTCAGAGTTGCCCGGTCTTTATTAACAATGTCCAGCTTTTCTTGAAAAGTCCGTCTTGAAAAAGGATTTACCAATAAATTTGCAACCAAATGGATCTCTTCTCTCCCTTCAGCCACTGTGACAAAACTGATCAAAACAACATTAAGCACAGACAGCCAATCAAACGCCGTAGTTATCGTGACGTTGCCGGTGGCCTGCTAGAAGGCCTTGGTGTCGTCAACGTTAAATCTGATTGGGTGAAGCTACAGTTTGATACACACTTATGTTAAGAGACGGAGCCTTCAAAACTGACTGTGAAGGCCTCGGGCAGATTTCACTGACCCTGACAACAACTGATGCTGAAATATGATTGGTTAAAACAATATATTATGAAACACACGCCTGAAAGCTGTGAAACGATGGGAAATGCTACGAAGAAGCTGATAAATAATTATTGAATTATTATTATTATGCATGCGTGCACTAAATATTAGTTATATCAGTTTATTATTTAGATATTTTTAGGCCAGCAGAGAAGGTCTTGCAGGCCCTGACAGTCCGCCACTGGTATATACATGTTTATACATACAGTATTTATATATACATACATATATGTTGCAAAGGGACTTGGCATGGAGAAAGAAAGAAAGAGAAAAGAAAAGAAAGAAAGAAAGAAAGAAAGAAAGAAAGAAAAAAAACAAAAACAAATTAAAAATAAATATATAATAATAAAATAAAATAATAATCAATATAACAAAAATAATATCAAACATAAATAAATAAAATAAGAATAAAATAATATTAACGAGAAAACCTGATGAACAAAAATTTCAATAAACAGATTACAAAAGTAGGCACAGGTAGGGCAATAGTGCTCAAATAGTAATAAATTAAAACTTCAGAATTGAACCCACTGAGCATTATGTACTGACTTTTTATTATTATCAGTATCACCATCATTTCTCTTACAAATAATTAATTCATTTTATTATTAAATTTACACATTAACACAGTACTATAATTTTTCTCTTGATGTATCAGTTAATTTTACTCACTCCTCCTCCTGCACACATCTCAGCGCCAGACTGTGTAATTACAAGCAGGTTCTTTCTGCTGCATTTTTACTCTAAACACACTGTACACATTCATTCAGAGTTTAAACCAATCAGAGCGAAGCCTGACCTTGGAGTTGACGTCGATCCCGGTGATAAACGCTCGGGCCTTGTTTTCGTATCGTCGGCTCGTGTCTTGTAAACAATAAACAAAACACACAGGGATGAGCTTGTTTTTATCATTTACATCTGTGACAAACATTTGCATTTATTTACAGGGAAAAGCGGCGGCAGGTGCTTTTCCTCAAAAACTTCAAAGTCTAACCCCGGGCTCACACTGCATCCAGTCTTTACTTAACATGAAAAGTCAGAGAGTGACTCACACAGCTCCCAAAACGTTTTGTTTCGTTGGCCGGACGCCGGAGCACACCGAAGCCCTTTTTGGTGAATTTGTAAAAACAAGACATGATATACAGTGGTTCCTGGTTTATCGCGGGGGTTAGGTTCCAAAAATAACCCGTGAAAGGTGAAACCTGGGAAGTAGTGATCTTCATTTTTTACCAGTAATTTCCGTTGATGTTTAGTGTCTTTTGTACAGGTAATAATGCGCTGAACACATGATTCTCCGTCAGATACAACAGCGCGAGTTGTTTTTGTGATGCTTAAAGAGGGGCGTTGTTGTGCGCGTTCGCCTTCTGCTCTGCTTTTGGCGCGTTGCCCGTCCCGCTGCGCTCCACAGCCGACCGCAGAGCCACGGATCACACGGACTCCAGAGCCGACAGAAACACATCTGGACTCTAGCGAAGTCACAACACGCTCCTCAAACACATCTGGACTCTATTGAAGTCACAACACGCTCCTCAAACACATCTGGACTCTAGTGAAGTCACAACACGCTCCTCAAACACATCTGGACTCTAGTGAAGTCACAACACGCTCCTCAAACACATCTGGACTCTAGTGAAGTCACAACACGCTCCTCAAACACATCCGGACTCTAGTGAAGTCACAACACGCTCCTCAAACACATCCGGACTCTAGTGAAGTCACAACACGCTCCTCAAACGCATCTGGACTCTAGTGAAGTCACAACACGCTCCTCAAACACATCCGGACTCTAGTGAAGTCACAACACGCTCCTCAAACACATCCGGACTCTAGTGAAGTCACAACACGCTCCTCAAACACATCTGGACTCTAGTGAAGTCACAACACGCTCCTCAAACACATCTAGGCTCTAGTGAAGTCACAACACGCTCCTCAAACACGTCTGGACTCTAGTGAAGTCACAACACGCTCCTCAAACACATCTCTGAACTACACAAATGGCGTTCCAGCGTGAACAAACTTATCATCGTAACTACGAGCTCAAACCTGGAGAAACGTCTGAGCGTCAGGTCAGCCTCCCCTGCATGATCCAAACTGTCTAAAGTTTTCTAAAAGAGCTTCTGTGCTGTTGCCTGTGAATGCTGCGATGTGATACGGTCCAAACAGTGAGTTTGAGAGAAAAGCAGCTTACAGCACACGTCTATAGTTAATAAAAAAAAAAAGCAAAATTGCACACAAAAAATCTGCGAAACAGCGAAGCCGCGGAAAGTGAACCGCGATAGAGGAAGGGAACACTGTGAATCCTGTAATTTCAAAATAAAATCATTACATTACCACTAATAATACAAAATACATCAAAACATACAAACGATTATATAACACATGACCTAAATAAACCTCCCGTGCCCATCCATTGTGCAGCAAAAAGTCAAACAGAAAATGAACTGACGTGAACGAACCAAAGAAATTTTTGGTCGACTAAAAACATGTCCATCGACCGATTAATCGACTAAAAGGGGGGCGTGGCAAAGACTCTAAAGCTAAAAAGTAGAGTTGTCCAAAATATTACAAATCAAAGCTAAAACTGGTGTCGAGACTAGATACTCAGTAGAACAAATACAGATAATGTTAACAAGACAAACATTTGAACAAAATCTGATATTTTCTAAAAAAAAAAATTCTGAAAAGTTTTAAAATAATCTTGAGTTTCATCAAAACTGGTTTGAAACTAAAATGTTTGACCATAAACTTGGATTTTATGTTGAAAATGTGGGTCCATTGTATAAAAATCTGAATTTCTTGAATGGACATTCTAATTTTCATTGTGGGATCAAGAATCAAGTTTCTTCCTTAGTATCAAAAAGGGGTTGGAAATTTTAGTATTGTGACAAGAAATGTTGCTCAAAAAGACTAATTATATTCTGTAGTTCATGCAAAAACTTATTATGCAGAAAATTAAAAAGAAACAGTGTTAATAAAACAGTTCAGATCAATGATCCTGTTACTGTTGAATACAAATTCCTTATTATCTAAATAAAAGAATTTGTCGACGAATAAAATTTGGTCGACCAAGACTCCATCGATCGATTAATCGACTAAACCAGGGGTCCCCAACCACCGGTCCGGGGCCCAAAACCGGTCCGCGTGCCATTGGCTACTGGGCCCCAGAGGATTCTTCAATATTTATTTAATTTTTATTTTATAGTATATCACTACTTCTTTGTGCTTTACTATGACAAAATAGAGCCACTTAATCCTATAAACAGCAAATTCAAGCAATTAGAGACCTAAAGTATACACAAAAATTGGTTGTTTGCATTTTAAATTGTTGTTATCGACGCTACACAACCTTGACCGGTCCCTGGAAAAGAAATTTGTGACTTTACCGGTCCTTACAAGAAAAAAGGTTGGGGACCACTGGACTAAACGACTAAAGAACTACAGCCCTACTGGTGACTGCACCAGAGTTGGACTGGAGGCAGTGTGAGCCCGGGGTAACGGACAAGTAACGTCTACGACATCACACATTTCTTTCATCAATCCCCGGCCCTAGTAAATAGACAAACGACACTTGGACCTCACAGAAGACGAGCTCATAAACACCATGTGACTATGATGTCTCTGCAGGTAACGTGGTCTGGCTGGACGAGGACACGTGTGTGCGAGCGCTCGTCAACACCAGCCGCATGCCCCGCCCCTCTGACGCTGGCTCCGCCCCCGCAGAGCAGACGGACACCGCAGACGGCCAATCAGAGGGAAGCAAAGGTCAGAAGAATGTTTATGTGTCAGAAATCGTCACTTTGAATGATTGTTTGAATGATTGCTTTAGCTGCTTTACAAACTGTGTGTGTTTCACTCTTGTACATTGTGTGTTTGTCAGGACGCAGAGGTCAAAAGTCTGACGAGGAGGAGGAGGATGAAGAGGGCGAGGTGGAGGAGAAGAAAGAGGAAACCGCAGAGACGGAGACACAGGTGAGACACTCCTGAGCATCTGCTTAGTCGCTCAGTCCGGTCTGAACGCACTGTTAAAGGTCTGAATCGTGACACGTTGCAGTTGTTTCTCGTGTAAAGTGTTTGCGTGTTTGTCAGAGTCAGGATGTTTCCGGAGCAGAAGTGGAGTCTCTATTGAGGAACGAGCTGAGGCCGGCTCTAAAACCCTTCAAAGGAAACAAACTGATGCTGCGATTCGCCACACAAGGTCAGACTTCATCTCTTTTAACTCTTTTAAGTTTAGAGTCGTCCAGTTTTACCATCCAAAGTGTGAGCACAGTTAAGCGTACGACTGTGATTTACTTTTGTTTTCAGACGATAAAAAGGAGCCTGGAGCCGCTCGACGCAGCAGATATTACATGAAATATGGGAATCCAAACTACGGAGGCATGAGAGGCATCCTCAGCAACTCATGGTACTGTAGTCTTGTTTTAGTCCTGCTTAAGTTCTGTTTAAGTCCAGCTTTCGTCCAGCTTTAGTCCTGTTTTAGCCTGACTATAGACCTGTTTGAGTCTGACTTTAGACCTGTTTGTTGTCTGTGTTGAAGGAAGCGCAGATTCCACAATCGTCGGATACAAAGAGACGTGTTGAAGAGTAAGAAGCCTCTGATTGGAGACAGTCTGGGCCACACGCCGCCGTATCCACACAGACACTCAGGTCAGTTCACGCTATTCAGTGTTTCCTCTGTCGTTTTACAAGTCTGATGTGTAGATGAAGCGTTGACGTGTGTAACACATTTCCCAAACTACAGTGTAGACATTGTGTTGGTGCGTTCTATAGCACCATCTGGTGGTTCAATAAATGCACTGCTGTCAGGTTAAGTTTACAGCTGAGACATCTTTATTAGTAGAAGGCTTTTTTACTTTACTGGCACAAATAAAACATTTCCTTTTACAGAAGCACATAATCACAAGAATATTTTGTTTCTATTAGGGCTGTAGTCAACCAAAGAAATTCTTGGTCGACTGAAGACATGTCCCATCGACCGATTAGTCCACTAAAAAGGGGGCGCTCTGAAACAACAACAAAAATAATTTGATCTGACAATTTATCTGACGCAAAAAGGCAAAAGTGCAATGGAGTTCATGCAAAACCAACAATTTACACAGAAAATGAATATGACACAGTGTGTTCATATCAAAAAAAGTCAGATTAGACCAATGATTCGGTTCCAACTCTTCAGCTAGAGTTTAGATTCTGGGCCCGAGCCCGACCAGGCCAAGGTTCGGGCCAAGACGCAGAGCCTCACTGAACATGTGCGCTTTGCGGATGATTGACATCCCCGTCAGAACACAGCACAAAACCACCGCTGTGACTAACAGTGAGTGTTTAAGTGGCCAACTATACGGCGCGAGAAGTCTTATGCACCACCGCGGAGTGAGGAGAGAGAGAGAGAAGACTTGTGAATAAGCGCGGAGCAGGTAAAAGAAGAAGGAGGACGAAAGACAGGGAAGGCATGTCTTTCATCCTCGCGGATCAAGTAAAAGATGAGGAAGAAGAGAGAGAAAGTGCGCACGTTACGCACGCGGGAGAAAAGAAGGAACAAGAGGGAGGGAGGGAGAGAGAGAAAGAGAGAAATGTGCGGTGGAGGAAGCACTTTTAGCGGCGAGACACACTTACATTAAACACGTTGGACATCATAAGAAGCTTTTTCTGTCATTAAATGCCACAGTTCAGTGAGTGGGCGGGGCGGGCTCTCTTCGGGCATAGGCACACAGAGACTGACTCAGGTTCCGGTCGGGTTCGGACACGACGTGCGCGGGCTCGGGCTGGGTCGACTAATACAAATTTTGGTCGACTAAAGCCCCATCGACTGATTAATCGACTAAACGACTAAAGAACTACAGCACTAGTTTCTATACACAAAAATAAGACGAGAAAAAATAAGTTTCAATCCTGTGACCCTTTGCACAGCACATCAGCCACTTATCCACTTAAACCACATGTCTGATGACATAATTCTGCTAGACTCCATGATTTGAACCCAAAAAAGTTTTGACAAAGTTTCTATTTATTGTAAAGTTTTATTTTGGACAGGTGTCAAGATTTTACTTCGAGTTAAATTATTTGTCTTTAGATTAAGAAAGTACTTACCCCATTGGCAAATTAGTTTTCTTATTTCAAACCCAATTTTCTTAGAAACACCTTGAAACCAGTAAAATATTCTTCATACATCAGCAGTTAGCTCATATTCAGTTAAAAAGTCTGAATCCAAGTCATTTTAAGCAGGTCTAGATACTGTATATGTATTTTGCACTAACATTTGTATACTTATGATAATTAGGGTTCAATGCAGTTTTAACAATAAAACAAGGCTACCTCGCTCCCCATTGGCTTGTTCGCCTGTCAGTCAAACTCTTTATGTTCTAAGGTCACTCATGCCCAGTAGTAACAGCTTTTAAACTAAACACAAACTGTTTCTGGAGTTGGTTTCTTTGTGAATTCTCCAGACAAACTTTTAACGCTGTGGTGGTTGTTGTTTTTAGCGGAGCTGGTGAACCTGCCCGAGGAGCCCATAAAGGAGGAAGAGGAGGACGAAGACGAGGACATGGACTCCGACGACCGCGTGGTGGAGTACAGAGAGAGAGGAGAGAGAGAGCGGGCCGAGCGAGCCTATCACAGCTCCTCCTCCTCCTGCTCCGGCTCTGACTCCGACCACATGGACTACGACCTGGAGCTGAAGATGATCTCAACGCCGTCGCCCAAGAAGAGCAAGAAGATGACCATGTACGCCGACGAGCTGGACACGCGGCTCAAGAGCATCCGGTAAGAACGAACGCTAACGAGCTGGACACGAGACTCAATAGCATCCGGTAAGAACGAACGCTGACGAGCTGGACACGCGGCTCAAAAGCATCCGGTAAGAACGACACAGACGAACTGGACACGAGACTCAAGAGCATCCGGTAAGAACGAACGCTAACAAGCTGGACACAAAACTCAAGAGCATCCGTAAGAACACAAGCGGCGAGCTGGACACGTGGTTCAAGAGCATCTGGTAAGAACGAACACCGACGAGCTGGACACGCGGCTCAAGAGCATCCGGTAAGAACGAACGCTAACGAAGAGCTGGACACGCGGCTCAAGAGCATCCGGTAAGAACGAACGCTGGCGAAGAGCTGGACACGAGACTCAAGAGCATCCGGTAAGAACGAACGCTAACGAGCTGGACACGAAACTCAAGAGCATCCAGTAAGAACGACACAGACGAGCTGGACACGCGGCTCAAGAGCATTCGGTAAGAACGACACAGACGAGCTGGACACAAGACTCAAGAGCATCCGGTAAGAACGAACACCGACGAGCTGGACACGCGGCTCAAGAGCATCAGGTAAGAACGAACACAGACGAGCTGGACACGCGGCTCAAGAGCATCCGGTAAGAACGAACGCCGACGAGCTGGACACGCGGCTCAAGAGCATCCGGTAAGAACGAACGCCGACAAGCCGGACACGAGACTGAAGAGCATCCGGTAAGAACGAACACCGACGAGCCGGACACGCGGCTCAAGAGCATCCGGTAAGAACGAACGCCGACGAGCTGGACACGCGGCTCAAGAGGATCCGGTAAGAACGAACGCCAACAAACTGGACACGCGGCTCAAGAGCATCCGGTAAGAACAAACCCGACCAGCTGGACACGAGACTCAAGAGCATCCGGTAAGAACGAACGCCAACAAACTGGACACGCGGCTCAAGAGGATCCGGTAAGAACGAACGCTAACGAAGAGCTGGACACGAGACTCAAGAGCATCCGGTAAGAACGAACGCCTTCGAGCTGGACACGCGGCTCAAGAGCATCCAGTAAGAACGAACGCTAACGAGCTGGACAACCGGCTCAAGAGCATCCGGTAAGAACGACACAGACGAGCTGGACACGCGGCTCAAGAGCATCCGGTAAGAACAAACGCCGACAAGCTGGACACGAAAACTCAAGAGCATCCGGTAAGAACAAACGCTAACGAAGAGCTGGACACGAGACTGAAGAGCATCCGGTAAGAACGAACGCTAACGAGCTGGACACGAGACTCAAGAGCATCCGGTAAGAACGACATAGATAAGCTGAACACGAGACTGAAGATCATCTGATGAGCCGGTTTTGTGTTTCTATTCGCATTTCTGTTTTCTTTGTTTGAAAGCACTCAATCTGAAAAAGATTTCAGACCGAAGTGTGTGTGCAAATACTCATATTGCACATAATTATGTCATTAAGTTAAGTAACAAAGGAAGTTCTCTACTCTTCAAAATCATTTTAACATTTTCAGTTTTAGATTTGCCTGGCCTTGAGACCACAGCTATTGTTTTGCTTTGTTTTTAAGCAAAAAAAAAAGTTCATAAGCCTAGCTCAAGGCTTCGTTTGTAAAATAACACTATTTAAAGACAGTTGGAATCAAGCTGAAATGTCAATAATATTAATATTTCATGTATAATGTCCAGGAACTGCATTTTTATAAAAGCAGGAGAATTTCGTTCCAAATCCACCAAAGTTCTTGAAATTACTTCTATTTTCAGCTAAATTTTCAGGGGGAGAACCCCCAGACCACCCTTATTATACAAGACTTTATTTGTACAAATAAATTAATATTTTGTGTTGTGTTTCAGGAACCGTCTGGGTGGAGCAGCTCCTCAGAGGAAACGGTCGCCTCCGCCCAAAGTCACAGACGTGCGACAGCTGCTGGAGGAGAAGAGGCAGGGTCAGAGGAGAGAGCGCCCCCCGCAGGCCTCCGAGGGAAAGACAGGTGCTGCTGGTTTATTATCATGACACTAACAACATAATGTCTCTGATGTGACTGACTCGTTATTTCTGTGTCAGACGTGCGGCACCGTTTGGGGAAAAGGCGGAGATCTCCCTCTCCTCGCTCGCCCTCCCCCCACAGAGACCCTCCCCCAGAGCGAGAGCCAATCAGAGACGTGCACCGCAGACTGGGCGTGGCCAAGGACAGGGACAGGAAAACAGGTAAGATCATATCACGGAGCTGTTAAAACTCTGCTCCAAAGGCAAGTTTCTGCAGCGAATACATCCTCAGAGAACTAAAACACAAACTAATCGTGTTCAGCTAAAAAAACATCTAATAACCACATGGATAGGTTTATATTACTCTCTGAACAGGCTGCTCACTGCAAATGCAAAGTTTGTACAATTAGAAGCTCAGTCTTTCTGAAGCTTGACTTCTTCATATGATCCATGTCTGTCCCAGGATGTGTTAGGGTTAGGGTTAGGAGGTTAGGTGTTGATGGCACAAATATAACACAGGGTTCGTACAGTCATGGAAAACCTGGAAAAGTAATGGACATTTAAAATCATATTTCCAGGTCCTGGAAGAGTTTTGGAATTGTCTTGGTACTGGAAAAGTTTGGGAATATTTGCAAATATTTTAGGTTAAAACTAAAACTACACCCAGTAAGGATATATATTGTTCGACTAAACTGCTGTCTAATTATTTTCTCCAAATCTATCAAGCCCAAAGAGTGATTTTTAGAATGCTAAATTAGATAAATTAAGAACTACAAGCTAGAAATAAATACACTAAAACTACATCTTGAAAAACAGAATGAGGAATGTTCAGATGTTTAATATTCTGTTTATGAAAATTGTGAATTGATTGAAACATGGGCGTGAATAACTGATTATGGAGAAGTCATGGAAAAGAAAGAGAAGAAAACCTTCAGTTCAAATGTGTATGAACCCTGATAACAGTATACGCCTGTTTTCTCTGGGTTCTGGCTGGGATGTGCCTTTACACTCATGTCAGGCAGCAAATTTAGGTTAAATTCTTTCTCCATCTTCTCTAAGAGCTGCTCCATACGTGTCCTTCATAGACAATGTGGCCATTCTTATTCTCTGAATGCTGCCAAAAAAGTGCAAGTGATTTTAACATGTGTGGCGAGTTTATGCTTGCAGTCCGAGACCTTGTGTAAAAAAAATCACTTTTTAGACAAGTTTACCATTTTTTTATTTATTGTTCCTTTATTTAGCCAGGAAGGTCTTAATGCACATATGTCAAACTCAAGGCCCGGGGGCCAGATTCGGCCCTCCACCTCATTTCATGCTTCCCTCAAGGTCTTATATGGTTTACTTTAATAGTGCCAGGAGTAACGCATAATGAAATGATTTGTCTGAAACTTCAAGAGAAAGTAATTTTTTAGACTAATGCAGAAGTAATTGTCACTGCAATAATTATACAAAAATCAAGAACAACTGTTATTTTTAGTACGTCAAAGATTAATAAGGTTAAAATGAGTTCGACACCCCCTGTCCTAATGAGATGCTTAGAAAAATGCAGCGCGCATTCAGTGCGTGTTTGACACACCTCATTAACTCCCTGGGTCCAGTGCTCTGAATCGAGTTTCTGAGCGATTTCAAACTACACTTGGTTCATTTTAGACTTTTACTTGTTTTAACATCATCACATTCTCGAACATGAACGCAAACTTTTCCTGAGGAGATGGTTAAAATCACTCAGTGTGTTTGTGTTTTTCAGGAGATCTGTGGAGTCGTTTGGGTTCCTCTGACGACGACTCTGCGCCGGTGCGTAAAGCCCCTTCTCCACATCCACCAGAGCGGCGCCGGAGAGACGTAAAGCCCGAGCGCACAAACGGAGAGACGAAGAAGAGGAAGGAGGACGAAGAGCAAGACGAGGACTCGCAACTGCAGCGCGTTTGGGGCGCCATGATCAAAAAGAAACAATCCAGCCACAAAAACGTGAAGAAGAGTCGCCTGGACAACCTGCCGTCGCTCCAGATCGAGATCAGCCGCGATTCCACGACGAGTCTGACAACTGAGAGGGTAGAGAGAGAGAGAGACAGAGAGAGAGGGAGGGGCCAAAAGAGAGAGAGAGGGAGGAAGAGAGAGGGGTCAAAGACAGAGAGAGAGACAACCGCGATTCCACCGACGAGTCCGACAACTGAGAGGGTTAGAGAGAGAGAAAGAGAGAGGGAGGGGCAAAAGAGAGAGAGGGAGGGAGAGGGGCAAAAAGAGAGAGAAAGGAACCAAAAAGAGAGAAGAGAGAAGAAGAGAGAAAAAAAGAGAAAAAAAGAGAGACAACCGATCCACCGACGAGTCCGACAACTGAGAGGGTTAGAGAGAGAGAGAGAGGGAGGGGCTAAAGAGAAAGAAAGAGGGAGGGAGAGGGCCTAAAGAGAGAGAGAGAGGGGCCAAAGAGATGGAGAGGGAGGGTTAGAGAGAGAGAGGGCCAAGAGAAGAGAGGAGAGAGCAGAGAGACAGCCGTGATTCCACCGACGAGTCCGACAACTGAGAGGGTTAGAGAGAGAGAGGAGAGGGAGGTTAGAGAGAGAGAGAGAGGGAGGGGCCAAAAGAGAGAGAGAGGGAGGAAGAGAGAGGGGTCAAAGAGAGAGAGAGAGACAACCGGATTCCACCGACGAGTCCGACAACTGAGAGGGTTAGAGAGAGAGAGGAGAGGAGGGCAAAGAGAAAGAAAGAGGGAGGGAGAGGGCCTAAAGAGAGAGAGAGAGGGGCCAAAGAGATGGAGAGGGAGGGGTAGAGAGAGAGAGATGGAGAGAGAGAGGGGCCAAGAGAAAGAGAGAGAGAGGGAGAGATGAGGGGCCAAAGAAAGAGAGAGACAGCCGTGATTCACCGACGAGTCCGACAACTGAGAGGTTAGAGAGAGGAGAGGAGAGGGAGGGGTTAGAGAGAGAGAGAGAGGGGCAAAGAGAGAAGGGAGGGGCAAAGAAAGAGAGAGAGGGGCCAAAAGAGAGAGAGACAGCCGCTATTCCACCGCCAAATTCGACAACTGAGAGAGAAAGAGAGGAAGGGAGAGAGAGAGGAAGCGGCCAGAGAGAGGGACAGCCGCGATTCTACTGACGAGTCCGACAACTGAGAGAGGGAGGGAGGGGCCAAAAGAACAGAGAGAGGAAGATGGAGGGGCTAAAAGAGAGAGAGACAGAGGGGCCAAAAGCAGGGTCCAAAGCCAAGAGAACGAGGCCCTAAACGATCGACGGGGGGGTTTGTTGAAAAAGAGCTAAAGTGCACTTGAAATGGAGAGAGAGGTCCAAAGTACACTCCAAAAAGAACATTACGCCTTCGTTTTACAGGAGTTTAAACGCGTGAATACAAAATGTTAACGCACACATGACAGGCATTTAAAGGCACACTGCGGAACTTTGACTTGAACAAAAAGCGTGGTCTTTTTGCGTCGGACTAAAAATGTCGACTTTCTATTTCTGTCAGATTATGCGTTTGATTTTTCGTCCACAGAAAGTTCCACAGTGTCCCTTTAGAGCCTGATTTTCATGCAGCAAAATCAATTACCGTTATTTACGTAAACAAATCATGCTTCAGTTTGGATCTGAGAGCTGTAGGGGGCGCACTACCACTGTAAACACCAAACTGTGACTTAAGAGTTCATTTATTTATTCTAGAAGGCAGCCTCGTTTTCTATTGGCCACGTTTTCTCGACTGTTTTTGATCAAGTTTGTCTTCTAATTCTTTTATTTTATTTTTATTTTTTATTTCCCACATGACTTTACCCCACAGCAGGCCACGCCCCCAAACATGACTCGTTGCAGACTCAATCTTTTGGATTTGTTGCTATCGGTTACCATGGCCGTACTCTCTCTAAGTTATCATGGCATTCTCTCTGACTAGAAATGATTATACAGTATTACCCATCACCACCATTGAGTTGTTGTAATGACTGAAGAGAGTGGGCGGGGCCTGTTGCCGTGGCAGTTGCGGTGGCCATTTTGTGAGAGGACAGGCAGCAAAGATCTAAAAGCACACTTTACAACTGACGTCATTAATCTGGCGCATGTGCAGCTGGGAGCAAACAAACCAGCACGCGTTTGTTTAGTACTGCGGCATCATCGTTTCAATTTTGTAGATTGTTTGCGTAGCTTTATCTACAGTCACATTCAGGCGACTTGTCCTCAGACACTTGCGTTCCCTCACTAGTCTCATGTTCTAATGGTAACAATGTGCTTTTGCTAAGGCTTTCCTCTGTTAAAAGCCGTTTCTTTCCAGGCTTGGGTGTGCAGGCTGTTTGGTTGGGACGTTCTGTTGGGGTCCTTCGCTTGCACCGCTGCTTCTTCCAGAGCTCATAGTCTGTTAGCGTTGCTAGTTCTGGTTCTAGGACAGGGGTCTGCAACCTTCCACAGCAAAAGAGCCACATTTGCCGAATTCAAACCAAATCAAAGTTAGTAAGAGCCGCAACTGTATTAATAACAAAAACAAACCATCAAACATTTATTAAGTGAATTTTCCAAAACAAAACATTACGTAAACTGACAAAAAATTTATTTGATAGCAAGACTAATCTTTTTTCATTTACACTTGTGTTCAACTTCAACACGTGAGGTCGACTCCAGTCATCAATACATTTAGAAATGATTCAATTACCAGTTTACAAACTAAGTCAGTGATTCCCAAAGTGGAGGCCGCAAAGAAAAATCGATGTAGTTTTGCGACTATGACCTGGTATTTATCCAGTTTTTTGACTGAAAGTAGCATGTCGTCTGAGTGAATTTTGGTCACATAAAGCAAAAAAGGACTAAAATGAATACATCTTGACCAATTTTTAATGATTTTCTAACTTGAAATGACAAACGTTTCTTTTCTTTTGGTGTTGGTTGGTTTTTTAGGGGTCCTGGTCTGAAAAGTTTGGGAACCTTTGCACTGTGCAACTGCTAATTTAAAATAAGCATGTACTGTAAATAGAATAAAATAGTAAAGAATCTAATTGAACTTTTTTTTCTATTTTAGTTCCTCATTCTCAATCAAATCTCAAAGAGCCGCACTGACATCTTTAAAGAGCCGCATGTGGCTCTAGAGCCGCAGGTTGCAGACCCCTGTTCTAGGGCCTTTCACACGTCAAAGTGCAGCGAACAAATGTACGTGTTAGTTATCCTTTCCACACTTTGGGAATCTGCCCGACCACATAAATACTGCCGTCGTCTTGCTTTCTCCGTCTTTACCTTGGCCTGCTCTCTTTCCCACTGTGTCATGATGCCGCGGACCTTCCAGGGGAAACGGGATGAAAACTGTTCTCTCTGGCAGCCGCTCGGGATATCTCGACCAGAGCTGCTAGTCCCCACAGCAGTGTTTGTGCCTCCTCGTTTCATCAGGATTTGATTGTTAATTGTGAAAACAACGTCGTTTTCAAACCACCTTTGCAAACACGCAACCACTCCTGTGTTTGTTTGTCCGCAGTTTGCACCCACAATGCTTTGCAGCGTGACGTCACAATCTATGTTTAGAAACTGAGGAAAGCGCTATTGGAAATAATGTTAAAACAAAGTCACATGATTTGTATATTAAAGAAGGTAATACACATAATATATTTTTATGGTCCAAATAATACAGAGAACTGTTTTCTGTCTGTGTCTTTGTTTTTTTCCTCTGAATTCCTGTGAATATAAATATTGAGAATAAAAACAAAGCACTTTAATTAGTTTGAGTGATATCTTTAGTTGCTCTCCCTGCACAAGATGGCGGCCGGAGCGTTTGTTACTCTAGCTCTCTCTCATCATAATAACTCAACACCTCCTAAAATCACCCTGTTTCTTGATATTCTCCTGATTGGTTGAAAAGGCCGGGCCCTGCTTCCTGATTGGTGGAACGTTAAAGACTTTATTCTGGACCAAACTTTCCTCTGTTTGGTCTAAACTGTGAAACACTGGACCGACCGTGGATTCGTTGGAGATGAACTTTTGTGACGAGAATCAGAAGAACTCATGAATTTGAGTTTCCGCTTTGTAAATAAAGTTTTTTTTTTGTTTGATATAAGTTTTGGAATCTGTCATTTGTTAACAAAGCTGTACGTTTAACCAAAAAAAAGAGTACGTTTTCCTACAGGTCAATAATGTTTAAGACAGATGTTTGCAGCTGTGAAACTCTGGACCTTTCTACAACGTGAGTATCCTGGTTTTTAAAGGTTTTCTTGTTAAATTCATCAGAACAGGAGCTGGAAACCTTTTAGTCAGACGTGTTTTGTAATACATTTAAAGCCCCAGTAGATGGCAGCGTCTTCAGGGGGAATATTTGTAGTCTGAGGTCACTGCAGGAGTCTGAGTATACCAAGGTCCCAGATTATAAAACAAACAGTCTGAAAATGATTAAAAAAAAACAACATTTGTGATTTCTCCGGTGGTTATAAGTTGTGGGAGACTTGAGTCACACTTTACAAGGCTTACTATCCCTAAAGACTTGTGACTTGAGACTAATGACTTGATTTGACTTGGGTAGGATTTGTATTAAAAAAAACGCAAACTATGAAAACAAACAAAATTCAAGGTGATTCAAACTAAACTAAAGATATTTCTAATTAAAAGAATTACTACTCTGCTGTGCTTGATAAAGTTTATTAGCAGGTGAATATTGTGTTTTCACAAACAGAATAGTAATGCACCTACGGATGCATCAAATCCGGGAATTTTAGCTGGTTCAGGTATGGCTCTATGATATCTGGACATAACGAGACACATTTTTGGCTAATGTTGATCCAGAACGTCTCATATTATTGGACATTTTATTCAGGTTAAGTTGTGACAAATCTTATGTTTAATAAAAAGAAAAGTACTTCAGTTCTTAATGGAACGATATCTTTCAGTAATCTTAAAACAAAGGTATCGGAATGAAAGCTGGATATCATCTTAATTTAAGCTCATATTTAACTTCAAATAAACATTTTAAAAGTACAGTATTTGATATATAGCATATTTATGTTTGTCCTTGGAGGTGTTGGCGTAATCAAACACTAACATTTGCAAAAGTATCTGGCTGCAGACCTTCCCAGGAGTCTCCTCGTCACGCGACTTGTATCTGTGGTTTTACTATCAAGTTACTCTTTTTAACCACTTTCACATTTTTTTTTCAACGAGTGTTTAGTAAGTAAGTAAGTAAAGTTTATTTATATAGACTGCAGACTTCTATCAGGAGACACCACCATTTGTAATAACTTGCCCTGGTGCGGTCTGGTAAATGCTGGTCGGGTCAAGAGGATCGGTCAAGTTTAGGAGAACGAGTAAGTTTGGGTTGGGGTAATGGGTAAATTTAAGAAAAAGGTTTGGGTAATAATAATACATTTTATTTGTGACGCACCTTACATTTCAGAGAAATCTCAAAGTGCTGCAGAGGGCATTTAAAAACAAGTTGAACAATTACACTAAAAGCTAAAATTAAAAAATTTATATATACTGTATATAACCGTTTAGCAACAACAAACTCCTGGCAACCAGCTCACTTCTGTCCCTCCTGCGCGTACCGTCATGCACCCGCATTTTGGTTTGTTAACACCAATAAACATCCGGGCTCCACTTTGTTTTATTAACATTATTAGCAGGTCACAAAAAATATAAGTGCATACTGCCACATATTGTACCGTGGTATATCCACGTATTATGAGCGAACATCCAGGTCTGAGGGGACTCCCGGTACAGGTCACGTGACGAGGGACTCCTGGTACAGGTCATGGAGGACCCGGTCACATGAGAGGACTCCCGGTACAGGTCACATGACGAGGGACTCCCGGTACAGGTCACGTGACGAGGGGACTCCCGGTACAGGTCACTGAGGGACTCACGTCACATGACGAGGGACTCCCGGTAGTCATGACGAGGACTCCGGTCAGGTACATGACGAGGGGACTCCCGGTCAGGTCAGGTGACGAGGGGACTCCCGGTACAGGTCACATGACGAGGGGACTCCCGGTACAGGTCAGGTGACGAGGGGACTCCCGGTGCAGGTCACATGACGAGGGGACTCCCGGTCAGGTCACTGACGAGGGACTCCCGGTCAGGTCAGTGACGAGGGGACTCCCGGTCAGGTCACGTGACAGGGACTCGTAGGTCATGACGAGGGACTCCCAGGTCATGACGAGGGGACTCCCGGTACAGGTCAGTGACGAGGGGACTCCCGGTACAGGTCACATGACGAGGGACTCCCGGTACAGGTCATGACGAGGGGACTCAGGTCCGTACAGGATCACAGGTACTGACGAGGGACTCCCGGTACAGGTCATGTGACGAGGGGACTCAGGTCACGTGACGAGGGGACTCCCGGTGCAGGTCACGTGACGAGGGAACTCCCGGTGCAGGTCAGGTGACGAGAGGACTCCCGGTGCAGGTCACGTGACGAGAGGACTCCAAAGTCACGTGACGAGGGGACTCCCGGTACAGGTCACATGACGAGGGGACTCCCGGTGCAGGTCACGTGACGAGGGGACTCCAGGTACAGGTCACATGACGAGGGGACTCCCGGTACAGGTCAGGTGACGAGGGGACTCCCGGTACAGGCCTTGTGGCGTCTGCAGCCAGATGCCTCTCAACATTTGGCACTTGTGCAGAAGCTTCTGGGCATGCGCACATCAATTTTTCACTCACTTTTTTTCATTTTTGACTCTGATTGGGGAATGACAAACACATTGGCTGACGGCTGAGTTTATTGACTAATAAAACTATTCATAAATATACGTATATTGAGACTTTCAGGGTACATTTCTGAGGTACCAAATTTTTCTTGATCTGCTTTTGTTCTTTCTAAAGTAAAGTTCCACCGTTTCTTCAGAGCAGCCACTAGCGTCTTGTTGTCACCCAGACACGGGGAGATCTTCCAGCCTTCTGCTGTGAGGCGAGAGTGCTAGCCACTTTGCCGTATCAGTTCTTACGTGAATCCTTTGCGGCAGCACAGATTCCGTATGAGCGCGGTGCGGATCGCCGGGTCTTTCAGTCCGTACACCAGGACGCTCAGACACTTGGGCAGGATGATGAAGAAAATATAGATTATGGTCTGAACCCGGCCGAATACGACACGAGGCAGAGCGTAGTACAGCGCCACCTGCAGGACGTTGTGGACGGTGGAGGTGACCATCAGGCTGAGCTGGAACAGGTGCAGCAGCAGAGTGGTGCGAGCTCTACGTACAGACGCCTGAAAGAGAGCGCACACTGAAGACTGCAAAGAATAACAGCAAAAAGCATGTTTTTGTCATTTTTGTTGCGTTTTCGTCATATTTTTGAAATCATTTGTCCCGTTTTTGTAATTTTTGTGCAATTTCATCATTCTGTCACGTTTTTGTCATTTTTTGTCAAGTTTTTGTCTTTTTTTTTTTTTTGCAATTTGGTCATTTTTGTTGCGTTTTTGTCTCTTTTTGTCACGTTTTGTGTGTTTTTTGTATTTTTTGTTTTTTTTTTATATATATATTTTTTTTCGTTGCAATTTGCCGCGATCTCGTAGCATTTTTGTTGCTTTTAAAAATAATTTTTGGCACGTTTTAATAATTTTTCATCGCGTTTTTGTCTTTCTGTTGCGTTTTTGTGATTTTTTGTCACCTGTGTCTCCTAAAGTCTGAACCTGCGCCTCTTAAATTATCATGGTGCATTATGGGTAAAGACTCCAAAAGAAGGCAGCAAAAGACACACTTCTGTATCCTTTCAAAATGTAGTTTTACAATTATGACTATGCATTTATTCAGTTTTTTGGGGGAATGGGGGTTATATAAAGCAATACACTATAAAAGAAAAAATCAATAAGTCTAATTTAAATGCTTTTGTAACTTAAAATTAATACAAAAGTATATAATTTTGCTGTAAGTGTCGCGAGTTGGTGGCAGGGTTATTTAGGGTAGTCCTGGGTTGAAAAGTTTGTAAACCCCAGACTTAGATGATGTGAAAGCCTTGCCACGCCCAGATCAGACCAAAGCAAGGCAAAGTTCCTAGGCTTTGGGAAACAAAGAAGTGCGCCAAGGATGAAGAAGTGTCCTAAAGACAATTAAGTGCCTTAAAGACAAAGAAGTGCCCAAAAGACAAAGAAGTACCTTAAAGACAAAGAAGTGCCCTAAAGACAAAGAAGTGCCTTAAAGACAAAGAAGTACCTTAAAGACAATGAAGTGCCCTGAAGACAAAGAAGTGCCTTAAAGACAAAAAAGTGCCCTAAAGAAAGAAGTGCCCTAAAGACAAAAAAAGTGCCCAAAAGACAAAGAAGTACCTTAAAGACAAAGAAGTGCCCTAAAGACTAAGAAGTGCCCTAAAGACAAAGAAGTGCCTAAAGACAAAGAAGTGCCTTAAAGACAAAGAAGTGCCTAAAGACAAAGAAGTGCCCAAAAGACAAAGAAGTGCCTTAAAAATAAAGAAGTGCCTTGAAAGACAAAGAAGTGCCCTAAAGACAAAGAAGTGCCCTAAAGACAAAGAAGTGCCCTAAAGACAAAGAAGTCTTAAAGACAAAGAAGTGCCTAAAAAAAAAAGTACAAAGACAAAAAGAAAAAGAAGTGCCTAAGACAAGAAGTGCCAAAGACAAAGAAGTGCCTAAAGACAAAGAAGTGCCCTAAAGACAAAGAAGTGCCCTAAAGACAAAGAAGTGCCCTAAAGACAAAGAAGTGCCTAAAGACAAAGAAGTGCCCTAAAGACAAAGAAGTGCCTTAAAGACAAAGAAGTGCCCTAAAGACAAAGAAGTGCCTAAAGACAAAAGAAGTGCCTAAAGACAAAGAAGTGCCCTAAAGACAAAGAAGTGCCCTAAAGACAAAGAAGTGCCCAAAAAAAGAAGTGCCCTAAAGACAAAGAAGTGCCCTAAATGACAAAGAAGTGCCCAAAGACAAAGAAGTGCCCTAAAGACAAAGAAGTGCCCTAAAGACAAAGAAGTGCCCAAAGACAAAAGACCAAGAAAGAAGTGCCCTAAAGACAAAAAGAAAAGTGCCCTAAAGACAAAGAAGTGCCTTGAAGACAAAGAAGTGCCCTAAAGACAAAGAAGTGCCCTAAAGAAAGAAAGAAGTGCCCTAAAGACAAAGAAGTGCCCTAAAGACAAAGAAGTGCCCTAAGAAGACAAAGAAGTGCCCTCTGAAGACAATGAAGTGAAGACAAAGAAGTGCCCTAAAGACAAAGAAGTGCCCTAAAGACAAGAAGTGCCCTAAAGACAAAGAAGTGCCCTAAAGAAAGAAGTGCCCAAAAGACAAAGAAGTGCCTAAGAAAGACCAAAAGAAGTGCCTTGAAGACAATGAAGTGCCCTAAAGACAATGAAGTGCCTAAAGACAAAGAAGTGCCCTAAAGACAAAGAAGTGCCTAAAGACAAAGAAGTGCCCTAAAGACAAAGAAGTGCCCTAATGACAAAGAAGTGCCCTAAAGACAAAGAAGTGCCTAAGACAAAGAAGTGCCCTAAGAAAGAAGTGCCCTAAAGACAAAGAAGTGCCCTAAAAAAGAATCAAAGAAAGTGCCCAAAAGACAAAGAAGTGCCCAAAAGACAAAGAAGTGCCCAAAGACAAAGAAGTGCCCTTCCCTTGTAGGTGTTTCTTCACCATTAACCATACTAACACGGCTCAACTCGAGCTGCTTCTAAAAGTAGTAATAAATAATAAGTAATAAAGTAAATAATTTGAACGCTCTGAATGTATTTAGAAAGACTCTTTTGGGTGCAGAACCTTTAAATTAGCCTTAATGAACCATGAATAAAAATGGAAAACTGGAATTATCATGAACAAATGACAAACTAATGGATGAAAGTTTATTCAGTTACAACCTTAGCTCATTTTTAAGCAATGAGTCTTTAATGTTTTCCCCCGATCATGTCTGTACACTTCACTCTCCTGCTTTTGCAGATTCAGAGGTGTTTGTACCTGGTCCGTGGAGAGAGAGCGAGCTGCCCTCATCACGGCGGCGTAGGATCCAGCGATGGACAGAAACGTCAGAGAAACAGTGTGTATACCAGCGCTTCATCGAAGAGTCGAGAGTATGAAGTGGGATAGAGCACCAGACTGTTACACGTCTGCGACATCTGCAGCCGAAACACACAAAGAACAAAGGCGAGTTCAGCTGCTGTCTGTAAGTCTGAGGTACGGTGGCCCTGAAAGGAAAACTACACACAAGCACGAAAACATACATCCAAAATCACACAAATACTAATTCAATGGTTGTAGAACCTGAGTTTGAATCATGTAACAAAAGTAGCAAAACAAAACTTTTAAATCAAGTTCCAGCTTGATTTTTTGGAGAGTATTTCTGTGGAATTCATGAACTATCGTCTGCTTTAAATGCCATGTGCTGGTTGATAGTGTCATTTTAGTCTCGGTTTTGGAACACTGACCAAGCGGGTTTGTCACCGCTTCTGTAAATTGTTTTTTTTTGTGGACAGAGTTTCTTGGCGCGTCAGGGACCAGAGGGTGTCCAGTTTGAGCGTCACAGGATCATCTCTGCTTTTTTCAGATGAAGTTGTCCTGATGCATCCGCAAACCAGGACCTGCCTCATTCACTGGGACAGTTTGAGCAGAGTATGAAGCGGCTGGGATGAAAATCAGCTTCTCCAAATCTAAGGCAATGGTTCTCGACCGGAAAAATGTTCTTTGTCCTCTGTAAATGGAGAGTCCTGCCCCAAGTGGAAGTGTTTAGGTACCTCAGGACATATCTGGGATGCACAGAACTGTTTACGAACAAAAATAACTTAATGATATCACAAGTTGAAAGTAAGTGTTTTTAGTTGGAGACCTAAACAGGTTTTTTTGACTGAAAGATATTTACCAAATAACTGTAAAGAACTAGGCCTATTCACATAGAATGGATACCAGCTGACGCTCACTCACCTGTGCGCTGAGCGCGGGCATGTTGGACGACGGCAGCATTAAGCCCAGTCGCACCAGGACCGTGGACACAGTGAGCGCCCACGCAGCGAGACACGCCCACACGCTGTTCCGGGGCGTGGCGATGGCGGCGTGGCGCAGAGGCATGCGCACAGCAACTAAGCGCTCCAGGGACATCAGGACCAGCATGAGTGGAGAGAAGTCATGCGTGGCGTGCGTCATGAGCACGAGCAGAGCGCACAGCGGGAAAACCAGCAGCAGGTGCATTGAGCCCAATAAGAACAGCGTCTGCATGAGGATCATCTGCAGCGTGTCGGCCAGCAGCAGGTGGAACAGAAGCACGTGACGAGACGCCTCACGGAACACAGCCCGAGAGCGCAGCGTGTACAGGATCAACACGTTCACCCGAAGAACACCAGGCAGGGCAGAGAGGCGGCGAACCCAAACAGAGCGCGCTCCAACACCACCAAACCGGTAAACTGAACCTCTATGGAGGTCGAGTTCTGCTCCATCACCCAGAGACACGTCTGATCAGCTCGTTCACTTTACATCACAAATGTCCCCCAAAGTCAGCTCAGACGTTTCAAAAGAAATTCAAACACAGCTAAAATAAAACTGTTCTGTCAAATGAACATTATGAAGCTGTAACACATTAAAATGAGTTAAAACATGAAAGTACAAGAGCATCACATCAGTTTCAGCTTCTCTCCATGGCCTGGCGTTTCTCTCTCTCTGAGGTCAGCAGATCAGCTACAGCTCATCAGCAGAAGCTTGGTGTGATGGTGCTTCTTCTGTGGAACCAGTGTCTTTGCCCGGAGAGGCACAAAAAATGTGAACTTCAGCAGGCACCATGAGTTTTCCATGAAACATGAACTGCCACCTGTTTATTAGTGCACACAGTTAGATATCTGAAGAGTTACAATGGTAAAAGGCATGTGATTAATACTATTTTAATTTAAAAGTGTAATAAATATGATTCCAAAATCCTGCTTTAGAGATTCGACAGACTGAGTCTGACTGCTCTAAGTTACTCCTAAAAACATTTTTCACTGGATTTTAACTGCGATGTTATTACTTTTTTGGTTTTATTGCTTTGTTTGAAATCTTGCCTGGTTGTTGTTATGTGTATTTAAGTTATGTGTCCAGCACTTTGGTAGTTTTAGTTTCTAAAGTGCTGTATAAATGAAGCTAGTGTGGCATAAGAATGGAAACATCCCCATGTAAAAAAACAACAACACAGTTTTCATTTTTGAAGTGTAACCAGTCCATATGTTCCATAAGTGTACAAGTGAGGAAAGTCCTGCTCTTCACCAACATGAGAGAGTCAGGTCTGTGTTTTTAACGTTTCAGAACCAGAAGAAACAGATGCTCACTTTTGTTTGGTCCTTTCAGACACGACTCGTCCCGTCAACAGCTGTGCAGGAGCTAAACACGCTCCAAAGTCAGGCCTCAGTTTTCTGACAGAAATGCAACATTTAGACATTTCAGTTTAACATCTCATTTTGACTTTTCAATCCAGTTTAAAAAGCAAATAAACTGCTCTCAAATGTTGGAAAGAAACAGTAAAAAGTCTTGACTGTAAAATGTACAAAATGTACTTTTACTTTTGTTCTTTCACTGATGATTCTAAGTGAATTCAACTCATCTACAAATACATTTTTACAGTGTAATCCTGAAACAAAGACCAAGGACTTCAGCTCAAATCAGGACCAGGACTATAACCGGTCTAAGCATGAACACAGACAGAAGTCACACGAGACTCTGCACATGAAATAACACAACAGAATATACAGAAGATACAGTCTGAAAATGATCAAACAAACAAATATAAAGCTTTCATTTGTTTTGGAGAAATTACAACCAGAGAAAAAGCAAAGCCGAGACATCAACAAAACACTGGACACTTAGGTCTGGTTTTGTACAAATGAACAGTTAAATAAGATCAACAATAAAGAGAAACACAGTGATGTGTTAAATGTTAACTTAAATTAACACAAATGACATTATAATGAAATGCACTGTGGGTCTTTATCTGTTGTACGTCTGTAAAACTAGTGTAGGTCTGCAGGATTCATCACAAAAGTCAATTTTACAAATGAAATGAAAGCAATACAACATCTCCTGTCTGCATCAAAACGCTGAAGCTTCCATAAGTTCTAACAAGTTTTAAAGTCTTCCATTAGTTTGTCTGTTCAAAAATCTATTGGAGTCTTTCTTTCTCAGTATTTTGTCAGTTCTCCAAAAGTCTAAAATCAGACATAACTACAAATCTAACTGCATAAAGAGGCTGCAGCCCAACAGCAGAGCATTACTTTGAGCTCATGGAAGACACAAGATGAAACAGATAAATATGAGTGAAACATGAACCTGGAGCCGCTCAGATCAGCTGCCCCGGAGTGTCAGACTTAAGCCTAAACACGGCTCTTTAAAGCTGTGAGCGATCATGTGACCTGACCATGACGTCATTGAAAACTCTCTGTTTCCCAGTCACAGGATCCTTGGTTTGTGAAGCGTTTTGCCGGATCCATGAGTCAAAGTTCACATTGAGGTAACAGTCCTCACTGGCAGCCCAGCTCCCTGTGTTTGGCCCATTCACCCAGGATGCACCTGGGCCCACATTTACATTACCCACAATGCCACAGCAACTTAAATTATATCTTTTGAATTTTGTTCATGCACTGATCTGAAAACCATGAGTTTTAAATCAAATACACAAACCAAAAAAAGAAAACAGTAAGGTCAAAGAAGCTTCGTTTTACCCTCGGGACTTTCATATCGGATCATTTTGTATCAAAACACATGCGACAAATCAAACTTTGCAAAAATCATGTTTTATACCTCTGCCACCTTTTCGTCCAGAGGAACTACTTTTGCAAAACAAAACTCTTGATGAGCAGCTGCTTTAGAGATTACTAAAAAGAATTTAGACGTGGCACAGTAAGATTCTGATCTGAAACATGAGTCAATATCCATTGACAAGTGGACACGATTATGAATCTAAAAATACTTTTAGCTATAGAAGAACCATGTAATAAATACAACTTGAGTAATAAAGCATATGTTTGATCCAGCTGGAAGTTTCAGGATGAGCAAACGCGCGTTACCAATTTTGAATGATTGAGCCACCAAAGTCTGGCACATAACTATTTGTGTTTTCATACAAACATTGACTCACTCAAGTCCTGATTGTATTTAGATTTTTTTTCCTTGTAAAATTACAATTTTAATCTAAAAACACTTTAATTTAAACTCAAGATTAATCTATAAAATAGCGTAATTTTATGTCCTTAATTTTATTCACGGAGAAAATGTATTTTTCTAGTTAAACCAACTTTTTTACTTGTCGACTTTATTTTTATGAAATTGTTATTTTAATCTCGAAATGTTTATTATGGTTGGGCAAACATTTTATTTGTACTGGTCTTCTATATTCTGTCGAAGAAATGTGTTTGCAATAATCAGAATTGTTATACCAAATGTCGACAGTCCGGCCTCCACCACTGTTCTGGGTTTAATGTGGCCCTCCCCTTTGTGAGGCCACTAAAAGCTTTTTTTTTTTGTTTTTGCAAATGCTCATTTACATTTATTATGTCCTAAAATATGTGATTGCACTTTTCACTAAGATTTAAGTCGATTGGGGCTGTAGTGAGGGCCCAGGCCTTCTCATGTAAATGAAAAATAAAAAGAGTCCGAGGATGCAACCCTGGGGAACCCCACAGGTCAAAGACACATGATCAGACACACGGTCTAAAGAAATACTTTCTGTCTCTAGATAAATCCAGGGGGTGACAGAGGTGTGTATTGTGTTGTCGGTTATGTTCATGTGACTCGTTTGCGGCGGCAGCACAGATTCAGGATGAGCGCTGTGCGGATGGCCGGGTCTCTCAGTCCGTACACCAGGACGCTCAGACACTTGGGCAGGACGATGAGAAAGATGTAGATCGTGATCTGAACTCGATGAATACGACACGCGGCAGAGCATAGTACAGTGCCACCTGCAGGACGTCCATGAAGGTGGAGGTGACCATCAGGCTGAGCTGGAACAGGTGCAGCAGCAGAGTGGCGCGAGCTTTGCGTGCAGATGCCTGAAAGAGAGCGCACACTGAAGACTGCAACATATAACGACATAAATAGATATATATGGGTTTTTTTTATACAAAATGACTGAATAGTATTTACTAAACATTATTAAACATTTACCAATCATTTATATGCAGCCCTGTACTAAAATGATGACCATTTAATTTTAATTAATTTTATTAACCTTTATTTAACCAGGGAAGTCCCACTAAGATTCAGAATCTCTTTTGCAGGGGAGCCCTGGGGGAAGGGTCAGGGGAGGCATTAATGGACATGTTTTTAGTGGTAGGAGGAAACCATGTGGTTTGTGGTTAAATCATCAAACCAGTGTGGTATCAATGTGAGGACCTTCACTGGCTTTTGTGACTGTGTCCCTCTCCTGATGGGTTTAGTGACAAAAGGATGGGCTGTGAGATTGACTGGCAGCGTCTGCGGTGATGTATCACTGGATCAGATCATCGTGATGAAAATGGAACTTCAGTCAATCCATGTTCTCTCACCTGTGGTCTTGAGCTTTAGGTAATGAGTGAAAAGACAAAATTGCAGATGCAAGTGGTCTACATGAGTGGCTGGGCGCTCGTTAGACACAGAGTCACTGGAGGAAGTGAGTGGATCTGCTGAGCCTCCACGTCAAAAGGAAGTGGTTTGAGAGTCTGTTCCAGATTTTTCATGGAGGACTCCCTGGAGAGATGCGGTATGTCCCAGCTGGAGACTTCCAGGGAAGACTGAGGACATGCTGTGAAGACTACGCCTCTAGACTGGCCTGGGAACACCTCAGGAATAAAAGTCTAGCCTCTCTGTTCATACTACTGTCTCTGCGACTTGGCCCCGGATAAGCAAAGAAAGAGGAAAACAGAATAAATGCACACCTGCAGATTAAGAGACATTTGTACCTGGTCAGTGGAGAGAGAGCGCGCTGCACTCATCACAGCGGCGTAAGATCCAGCGATGGACAGAAAACGCCAGGACAAACAGAATGTAAACCAGCGCCTCATCGAAGAGTCGTGACTGTGAAGTGGATAGAGCACCAGACTGTTACACGTCTGCGACATCTGCAGTCGAGAGACACAAAAGTGAACATGATATTATAGATGGGACAGCAGTGAGCACAGAACAACTAAGGAAACTAAACCTGTTAAAAGTTATGAGCAAAAGGCTACAGAACAAATAAACTGTCTCTTATCTCATTTATCCCTGATAAGATGTCTTCACAAACCAGCTGACGCTCACTCACCTGTGCGCTGAGCGCGGGCATGTTGGACGACGGCAGCATTAAGCCCAGTCGCACCAGGACCGTGGACACAGTGAACGCCCACGCAGCGAGACACGCCCACACGCTGTTCCGGGGCGTGGCGATGGCGGCGTGACGCAGAGGCATGCGCACAGCAACTAAGCGCTCCAGGACATCAGGACCAGCATGAGTGGAGAGAAGTCATGCGTGGCGTGCGTCATGAGAACGAGCAGAGCACATAGTGGAATAACTAGGAGCAGACGCACTGATGACAACAAGAACAGCGTCTGCATGAGGATCATCTGCAGCGTGTCGGCCAGCAGCAGGTGGAACAGAAGCACGTGACGAGACGCCTCACGGAACACAGCCCGAGAGCGCAGCGTGTACAGGATAAACACGTTCACCCGAAGAACACCAGGCAGGGCAGAGAGGCTGTGAAACTGAACAAAGCATTCTCAAACATCAACATGTACTGAGTCCCAGCAGAGGACGAGTTCTGCTCCATCAGAAACAGTCTGTTCACTCAGCAAGTGTCCTTCTCCTCACACATGTTCATGAGCAAAAACTTGGGTTATTTCTATTCAAGTGTCTCCCATCACGGACAAAAGTCCTGCTCTTCACCAACATGAGCGAGTCAGGTCTGTGTTTTTAACGTTTCAGAACCAGAAGAAACAGATGTTCACGTTTGTTTGGTCCTTTCAGACACGACTCGTCCCGTCACACAGCTGTGCAGGAGCTGAACACGCTCCAAAGTCAGGCCTCAGTTTTCTGACAGAAATGCAACAACATTTAAACATTTCAGTTCAACATCTCATTTTGACTTTTCAGTCCAGTTTAAAAAGCAGATAAACTGCTCTCAAATGTTGTAAAGAAACAGTAAAAAGTCTGACTGTAAAATGTACAAAATGTACTTTTACTTTTGTTCTTTCACTGATGATTATAAGTGAATTCAACTCATCTACAAATACATTTTTACAGTGTAATCCTGTAAACAAAAACCAAGGACTTTAGCTCAAATCAGGACCAGGACTATAACCGGTCTAAGCATGAACACAGACAGAAGTCACACGAGACTCTGCACATGAAATAACACAACAGAATATACAGAAGATACAGTCTGAAAATGATCAAACAAACAATATAAAGCTTTCATTTGTTTTGGAGAATTACAACCAGAGAAAAAGCAAAGCCGAGACATCAACAAAACACTGGACACATTAGGTCTGGTTTTGTACAAATGAACAGTTCAATAAGATCAACAATAAAGAGAAACACAGTGATGTGTTAAATGCAATTTAACTTAAATTATACACAACATGACATTATAATGAAATGCACTGTGGGTCTTTATCTGTTGTACATCTGTAAAACTAGTGTAGGTCTGCAGGATTCATCACAAAAGTCAAATTTACAAATGAAATGAAGCAATACAACATCTCCTGTCTGCATCAAACAGCTCGTTCTGAAGCTTCCATAAGTTCCAACAAGTTTTAAAGTCTTCCATTAGTTTGTCTGTTCAAAAATCTATTGGAGTCTTTCTTTCTCAGTACTTTTGTCAGTTCTCTAAAAGTCTAAAATCAGACAAACTACAAATCTAACTGCATAAAGAGGCTGCAGCCCAACAGCAGAGCATTACTTTGAGCTCATGGAAGACACAAGATGAAACAGATAAATATGAGTGAAACATGAACCTGGAGCCGCTCAGATCAGCTGCCCCGGAGTGTCAGACTTAAGCCTAAACACGACTCTTTAAAGCTGTGAGCGATCATGTGACCTGACCATGACGTCACTGAAAACTCACTGTTTCCCAGTCACAGGATCCTTGGTTTGTGAAGCGTTTTGCCGAGATCCATGAGGTCAAGTTGATTTGTATTATTGATCACGTAAAGTATTCTAAATAAGTTTTAGACAAGAGAACTGCAGGACTGAAGGAGAGCACTCAAAGTCAACAACTGGACTTGGATTGCTGTAATGTGGAATGTGTGGGGATGTCAATTACCTTATCTCCTGAAATGACTTTTTATGTAATAGTAATGTACCGGCCTCCAAATTCAACTAATGATTATTATGTCTCTTTTGAAAAAAAACTTAAACAATGTGATGGAAAAGAAATTATATTATTAGGTGATTTTAATTTAAACCGGTTTGAAAAGTCACGTAGAAAAAAACTTAAAGACATAACCAAATCTTTCCAAATGAAATGACACAAATGTTAAAAAAACCTACACACATAACAAAGTCTTCACAAACATTAATAAATCTAATATTTACAAATAAGCCTGAACGAATAACAAAAACATATAGTTTAATCACTGGCATGTCTGACCATAATTTGTGTCAAGAAAATTGACTAAGGCTCGTTACAACAGAGAAACACCAATGAGAAGTAAAGAGACTATTGCATTTATTCCTAAGAAATATTTACAGTCACTTGAAAATGATATTAAGCAAATAAAATGGGAGGGGATTATAGAAAAGGCAAGGCAAGGCAAATGTATTACAATTCATACACAAAGCAATTCAAGGTGCTTTACAAGGCAGGAAAATGCATCAAAATTACAATACAACATTATTAAAAATATAAGTAATCAGCATAAATTTACTCTAAAAGAACTAAAGAAATAAAGAGTGCAGACAAAGTATTTCAGTCATATGCACAGATAAAAAGAAATGTTTTGAGCCAAGATTAAACATTGTCACAGTAGAAGCCTGTCTTACATCTTCTGGAAGACTGTTCCAGATCTTAGCTGCATAAAACTGAAACGCTGATTCCCCACGTTGAGTCCTGACTCTGGTCCATGTTTAGTCCTGACTCTGGGCACCAGCAGGAGGCCGGTCCCTGAGGTCCTCAGAGTGCGAGATGGTTCATAACGCACTAACATGTCAGAGATGTACTTTGGTGCTTGGTCCATGGAGAGACTTAACACAAGCAGTGCTGTTTTAAAGTCTATTCTTTGAGCCACTGGAAGCCAGTGCAAAGACCTAAGCACAGGACTAATGTGATGGTACTTCCTGGTTCTGGTCAGGACTAATGTGACGGTACTTCCTGGTTCTGGTCAGGACTAATGTGATCGTACTTCCTGGTTCTGGTCAGGACTCGAGCAGCAGCGTTCTGGATGTACTGCAGCTGTTTATACCTCGTTTGGATAGGCCGGTGAGCAGGCCGTTATAATAGTCTAACCTACTGGAGACAAATGCATGGATAAGCCTCTCCAGGTCAGGCTTTGACACTATACTTTGATTTGGCAATGTTTTTTAGATGGTAAAAAGCTGCTGATGTTATTGACTTAATGTGGCTGTTAAAGTTCAAGTCTGAGTCCATTATTACCCCCAGATTTCTAACTTGACTTGAAGGTTTAGAGAGAGAGACTGAAGGTGACTGCTGACACTTTCTCTTTGTTTCTGTGGGCCAAAGATGATAACCTCAGTCATGTCTGAGTTTAGCTGGAGAAAGTTGTTTTGCATCCACACACTGATCTGTTGGATGCAGTGACAGAGTGAAACCACTGGCCCATACTCACCTGCTGTTAGTGACACATAGATCTGAATGTCGTCTGCATAGTTGTGATAGCACACATTACTTTTACGTATTAACTGACCTAATGGCAACAAGTAAAGATTGAACAGAAGGGGTCCCAAGATTGACCCCTGAGGCACACCACAGGTCAAGGCCATGTGCTCAGACACGCAATTACCAATTTCAACAAAATACTTCCTGTAAGTCCTGTGAACAGAGCTGCAGTGATTTACAACTGTTTTAAATAATGTTTTATCAAAATATACCATAAAAAAGCCCAGAAAATGTAATAAAAAACAAAATTTACCATGGAATAATGAAAACATTACACAAAACACAAAACAAAATTTCCAAAGTGTCACTCCCACTCCAATGAGCGGTGAACCAAATTTTACTCTACTTCCAATAAATTATTTCCACACTGAACAGTAATAAATCAAAGGACATTTATGGTCTTGATACAGCATTTCTAAAAAAAATTAAGACATGCTTTCTAGTCCATTAATTGCTATTGTAAATAAATCCATTCGTGAAGGTGTATTCCCTGGGGCCCTAAAATCTGCCATCGTCACTCCTATTTTTAAATCAGGTGACAAACAAAATGTTGTCAATTATCGCCCCATAAGCATTCTCCCAGTTGCCTCAAAAGTGCTGGAAAAAGTTGTGGCAGAGCAGCTTACTGAACACTTTGATTTAAACTCCCTTCTATACCCAATGCAGTTTGGGTTTAGCCAAAAATACTCAACTGATTTAGCCTGCTGCTATTTTGTTGAAATGATCATTACACACGTTGATCGGGGGAGGGTAGTGGGGGCAGCCTTCGATACTGTTAATCACCAGATACTCCTTAATAAGATGAGTAACTACAATCTTTCCATGCACACTCAAAAATGGATAAAATCTTATTTAAGTGACAGACGTCAGTGTGTTAAGCTACCCACACACTACACGACCGTTGCTCATTCAACATGTACACATTAAACTGTATCTGTATGAGTGTAAATAATGTAAGTAGTGTCTGGATGTGTGTGACAGTCTTGTAGAAGTGCATGAAGTTTTGTGAAATGCATGACTGGATGAGAGAATGAACTGACTATTTTGTACGTAAATATGTATTTTATTGGCATGTATGCCATTTTTGACAACAACCTGTCCAGGGACTCCAGGTGGAAATTAGCAACTTTGTGTAGCAGGATGGCCTATAGCGCAGCTGTTTGATGCGTCAGGTGAGAGGCTGCCCTATAAAGGAGCATCCGCGCACCGGTCGACCTCTCACCTCTGACGTCAGACGCCGCAGGCTGCGGGCAGCCGGTCGGCAGGAGCTAGTACGAGCTAATGCCAAATAAGAGTTAACCCTTTTGGATACGCTGGTAATATTACTGATCTGTACGTGCTCTGGAGTCAACTTAACTGGCTTAACATGTACTGTGAACTGAAATGACTGGTCCTGCTTTTTCAATCAGGGCTACATCAAGGTGTCATCAGCACACGTGATTTTAACAACAAAGGATAAACTACTAATTAACTTATTAATGTCATAATAAAGACTTTGTATTTTTTATAGAAATCCTGTCTCTAGTCTCATATTCAGCCAGTTCAACGAACCTGTGTCCTTCTAGATTATTATTTTATTTTCTGGCATATGCCAGTGGCGTTGTTGGTCATTTTTTATTTACAATATTTAATTACAATTTATGTAGCGCACCTCCCTCGGTTACATTTGCTACAACCTGGACACAAGCATCTCTCCTCTTTTGTATAGGATCATGTTTTTTGTGCACGGTCCCTGATAAATAAACTAATGAACTAAACTAAACTCACGCAGGTAGAGGCAACGCGGGGGCCCTCACAGGTCCTCACTGAAAAGTGTGCTCTGGTCACAGATTGTCTCTTGTATTTCAGTGCATAAGCCTACGGCAATAAATGGAAGTAAATCAAAACTCTCTAAAGCTCCTTATTCCGACCACATGTGCTACACATGTACAGTATGTACTGAAGATTAAAAAGATCTATATCAGTAGTGACGAAATGTCATGGGGAATTTAGTTACAAACACGTTTATTAATATTGATCAAACATTTGACAGTTTTGTGCTCATTTAAAACAGTTTCAGCTTGTTCATGATATTTTTTCTCAGCTTTTACTCAGATTGTGATGCTATAGTTGTGGAGTTTTATCAGTACATTGCGTTTGTTGTCCTTTGCGGCGGCAGCACAGATTCAGGATGAGTGCTGTGCGGATGGCCGGGTCTCTCAGTCCGTACACCAGGACGCTCAGACACTTGGGCAGGACGACGAGAAAGATGTAGATTATGGTCTGAACCCGGCCGAATACGACACGCGGCAGAGCGTAGTACAGCGCCACCTGCAGGATGTCCATATAGGTGGAGGAGACCATCAGGCTGAGCTGGAACAGGTGCAGCAGCAGAGTGGCGCGAGCTTTGCGTGCAGACGCCTGAAAGAGAGCGCACACTGAAGACAAATTAAACCATAGCAGCTAACCAAAGCCTGATCCCGTCAGATCTCAGAAGCTAAGCATGTTGGGTCTGGGCAGTACTTGGATGGGAGACTTTGGAGGAACATCAGGAGTTACAGTGGGGTGAAAACAGAGAAACTTTTGTCCCTAGACAAGACACTCCACCCACATTTCCTCGTCTGAATCTGGTGTGTATGAATGGTTGGTGGGGGTCGGAGGGCCAATGGTGCAAAATGGCAGCCTCTCTTCTGTCAGTCTGCCCCACGGCAGCTGTGGCTACAATAGCAGCTTACCACTATCAAGTGTAGAGTGAATGAAATGCTAATGCATAATGTGCAGTGTCTTTGGGTGTCTTGAAAACTACTGTATTAATCCACTGGATTATTATTATTTTTAAACCAGACTTGGCTCGATCTCTGCTGCTCATACTGCTGCCTCTGCGTCTTGGCCCCTCCTCCAGCACTTCCGGTAGAATCCTGAGGCGTTCCCAGGCCAGTCCAGAGACATTGTCCCTCCATCGTGTCCTGGGTCTTCCTCGAGGTTCCGCCTGTCAATCTCACGCTCCATCCTTCCCTCATTGTGAACAAGACTCTAAGACCCTGAGATACTTGAACTCCTCCACTTGAGGCAAAGACTCTCCACCACCTGTAGGGGGCAAGCTTCTTTTCCCGGTCGAGAACCATGGCCTCAGATTTAAGGAGATGATTTTCATTCCAGCCACTTTACACTCGGCTGCAAACCGTCCCAGTGCATGTTGCAGGTCCTGGTTAGAAGAAGCCATCAGGACAATATCATCTGCAAACAGCAGAGATGAAATCCTGTGGTCACCAAACCGGACACCCTCCGGACACTGACTGCACCTAGAATTTGTCCATAAAAAAGGTTAAACAGAATCAGTGACAAAGGGCAGCCCTGGGGGAGTCCAACATGCACTGGGAACAGGTCTAACTTGCAATGCGAACACAGCTCCTGCTTCGGTCATGCAGGGACCAGACTGCCCTGAGCAAAGGGCCCCGGACCCCATACTCTCAGGGACTCCCCACAGAACACACGAGGGACACGGTCGAAAGCCTTTTTCAGATCCACAAAGCACATGTGGACTGGCTGAGCAAACTCCTATGAACCATCGAGTGCCCAATGGAGAGTGTAGAGCTGGTCCAGTGTTCCATGACCGGGACGAAAACCACACTGCTTCTCCTGATACCGAGGTTCGTATCGGTCAGATCCTCCTCTCCAGTACCCTGGAGTAGACCTTACTGGGGAGGCTGAGGTTTGATGCCTCTCCTGAGACATCAAACGGTTTGCTACAATTTCTTTGAGGTTGACTGGTAGTCCTTGACAGCATCCTTTACTTCTGGCGTCCACCGCCGGGTTCGGGGTTTCCACCGCTACAAGCACCAGAGAGCTTCCGACCACAGCTGTGAGCAGCCGCATCAACAATAGAGGCTAAGAAAATGGTCCTTTCAGACTCAATGTCCCCAGTCTCACTCTGGAGCTGCAGAAGCTCTCCCGGAGGTGTGAGGTGAAGACCCGGCTGACAGACGGCTATGCAAGATGTTCCCAACAGACCCTCATGATAACTTTGAGTCTGCCAAATCGGTCCAGCTTTCTCCTCTGCAGAGGATCCAACTCACCACCAGGTGGTGCTCTGCAGCTCTGCCCCTCTCTTAACCCGGGTGTCCAAAACACACAGCCCTAAGATCCGGTGACACAACCTAGGGTGTCCTGATGCCATACATTGTGCTGGAACATGGTGTTTGTTATGGACAAACTGTGACTAGCACAGAAGTCCAATAACAAAGCACCACTCGGGTGATCAGGTGGGCCATTCCGCCCAATCACCCCTTTCCAGGTGTCACTGGCATTGCCCACATGGGCGTTGAAGACCCCCAGTAGAACTGTGGAATCCCCAGTTGTAGCACTATCCAGTACTTCTCCCAAAGACTCCAAGAAGGTCGGGTACTCTGCACCGCTGTTTGGCCGACACAACAGTGAGAGACCTGTCCCCGACCCGAAGGTGCAGGGACGTGACCCTCTCGTCCACTGGGGTGAACTCCAACCTGAGCCGTGGGGCTATAGGCAGACCCACATTAGCACGCCGCCTCTCACCCTGGGCAACGCCAGAGAAGTGGAGCGTCCAGCCTCTCCAGAAGTTGAGTTCCAGAGCCCAAGTTGTGCATTAGAGGTGAGGCCGACTATATCTAGTCGGTAACGCTCAACCTCCTGCAGCAGCTCGGAATCCCCCCACCCCCCCAGCCAGGTGATGTTCCATGTCCCGACTGCCAGAGACTATGATAATGGTTTAGGTCATCGAGACGCCTGCCCCGATCGCCACCTTGTCCTCTATGTACCGCACCGGATAAGCAAATGAAAAAGGAAAACAGAATAAATGCACACCTGCAGATTAAGAAACATTTGTACCTGGTCAGTGGAGAGAGAGCGCGCTGCACTCATCACAGCGGCGTAAGATCCAGCGATGGAGAAGAATGCTACCACAAACAGAGTGTAAACCAGCGCCTCATCGAAGAGTCGTGACTGTGAGGTGGGATAGAGCACCAGACTGTTACACGTCTGCGACATCTGCAGCCGAAAGACACAAAAGTGAACATGATATTATAGATGTGGACAGCAGTGAGCACAGAACAACTAAGGAAACTAAACTTGTTAAAAGTTATGAGCAAAAGGCTACAGAACAAATAAACATGTCTCTTGTCTCATTTATCCCTGATCAGACTTACTCACATGAAATAGAAACCAGCTGACGCTCACTCACCTGTGCGCTGAGCGCGGGCATGTTGGACGACGGCAGCATTAAGCCCAGTCGCACCAGGACCGTGGACACAGTGAACGCCCACGCAGCGAGACACGCCCACACGCTGTTCCGGGGCGTGGCGATGGCGGCGTGGCGCAGAGGCATGCGCACAGCAACTAAGCGCTCCAGGGACATCAGGACCAGCATGAGTGGAGAGAAGTCATGCGTGGCGTGCGTCATGACCACGAGCAGAGCGCACAGCGGGAAAACCAGCAGCAGGTGCATTGAGCCCAATAAGAACAGTGTCTGCATGAGGATCATCTGCAGCGTGTCGGCCAGCAGCAGGTGGAATAGAAGCACGTGACGAGACGCCTCACGGAACACAGCCCGAGAGCGCAGCGTGTACAGGATCAACACGTTCACCCCGAAGAACACCAGGCAGGGCAGAGAGGCAGCTAACCCAAACAGAGCGCGCTCCAACACCACCAAACCGGTAAACTGAACCTCTGTGGAGGTCGAGTTCTGCTCCATCACCCAGAGACACGTCTGATCAGCTCGTTCACTTTACATCACAAATGTCCCCAAAGTCAGCTCAGACGTTTCAAAAGAAATACTAACACAGCTAAAATGAAACTTGTTCTGTCAAATGAACATTATGAACCTGTAACACATTAAAATGAATTAAAACATGAAAGTACAAAAGCATCACATCAGTTTCATCTTCTCTCCATGGCCTGGCGTTTCTCTCTCTCTGAGGTCAGCAGATCAGCTACAGCTCATCAGCAGAAGTTTGGTGGTGATGGTGCTTCTTCTGTGGAACCAGTGTCTTTGTCCCGGAGAGGCACAAAAAATGTGAACTTCAGCAGGCACCATGAGTTTTCCATGAAACATGAACTGCCATCTGTTTATTAGTGCTCACAGTTAGATATCTGAAGCTGCAGTTATAATGGTAATAGGCATGTGATTAATACTATTTTAATTTAAAAGTGTAATAAATATGATTCCAAAATTCTGCTTTAGAGATTCAACAGGCTGAGTCTGACTGCTCTAAGTTACTCCTAAAAGCATTTTCACTGGATTTTACCTGCGATGTTATTACTTTTTTGGTTTTATTGCTTTGTTTGAAATCTTGCCTGGTTGTTGTTATGTGTATTTAAGTTATGTGTCCAGCACTTTGAGTAGTTTTAGTTTCTAAAGTGCTGTATAAATGAAGCTAGTGTGGCATAAGAATGGAAACGTCTCAATGTAAAAAAAAAAAAAAAGTTTTTATTTTTCAAGTGTAACCAGTCCATATGTTCCATAAGTGTACAAGTGAGGAAAGTCCTGCTCTTCACCAACATGAGCGAGTCAGGTCTGTGTTTTTAACGTTTCAGAACCAGAAGAAACAGATGTTCACGTTTGTTCGGTCCTTTCAGACACGACTCGTCCCGTCACACAGCTGTGCAGGAGCTAAACACGCTCCAAAGTCAGGCCTCAGTTTTCTGACAGAAAAACAAGGTATTTCAGTTTAACATCTCATTTTGACTTTTCAGTCCAGTTTAAAAAGCAGATAAACTGCTCTCAAATGTTGTAAAGAAACAGTAAAAAGTCTTGACTGTAAAATGTACAAAATGTACTTTTACTTTTGTTCTTTCACTGCTGATTCTAAGTGAATTCAACTCATCTACAAATACATTTTTACAGTGTAATCCTGTAAACAAAGACCAAGGACTTCAGCTCAAATCAGGACCAGGACTATAACCGGTCTAAGCATGAACACAGACAGAAGTCACACGAGACTCTGCACATGAAATAACACAACAGAATATACAGAAGATACAGTCTGAAAATGATCAAACAAATATAAAGCTTTCATTTGTTTTGGAGAAATTACAACCAGAGAAAAAGCAAAGCCGAGACATCAACAAAACACTGACACATTAGGTCTGGTTTTGTACAAATGAACAGTTCAATAAGATCAACAATAAAGAGAAACACAGTGATGTGTTAAATGTAACCTTAATTAAACACAAAATGACATTATAATGAAATGCACTGTGGGTCTTTATCTGTTGTACGTCTGTAAAACTAGTGTAGGTCTGCAGGATTCATCACAAAAGTCAATTTACAAATGAAATGAACAATACAACATCTCCTGTCTGCATCAAAACGCTGAAGCTTCCATAAGTTCTAACAAGTTTTAAAGTCTTCCATTAGTTTGTCTATTCAAAAATCTATTGGAGTCTTTCTTTCTCAGTAATTTTGTCAGTTCTCCAAAAGTCTAAAATCAGACAAACTACAAATCTAACTGCATAAAGAGGCTGCAGCCCAACAGCAGAGCATTACTTTGAGCTCATGGAAGACACAAGATGAAACAGATAAATATGAGTGAAACATGAACCTGGAGCCGCTCAGATCAGCTGCCCCGGAGTGTCAGACTTAAGCCTAAACACGACTCTTTAAAGCTGTGCGCGATCATGTGACCTGACCATGACGTCACTGAAAACTCTCTGTTTCCCAGTCACAGGATCCTTGGTTTGTGAAGCGTTTTGCCGGATCCATGAAGTCAAAGTTCACATTCAGGTAAAATCCTCACTGCAGCTCCTGTGTTTGGCCCATTCACCCAGGATGCACCTGGCCAGTCAGATGGTTTATCTTGTGATATTTGTGAATTCACAAAAATGAGATATACCATTTGGCCTTCCAGCCGCCCGATTGGTTTGGGAGTCCGAACCAGCCGTGTTTCGGTGGTGTTAAGACGGCTGTTAGCGCCCCGGCGCCGCCGCCGAGCCTCATTCAAGCTAAACAAAGATGGCTGCTCTCGTGGATGTACGTGTTTTTGCTGCTTTTGAGTAGAAGTAGTTTTAGCAGAAATATGGAACAAATTATTTTTGAAAGAAGAGCCGTATTTGTGACGCGTACTTGTTCTATCTCACGCAGACATTGGATACGCCTCTACTAGTTGTTGCTGTGGTTGGCTAAGCTCAAATAAGGTCGGCCCCACATCCAATCAGCTTGAAGTATTTCACTAAACGCGCCGCCTTTTCTCGAACACTTTCAGCGAGTGAAGTCCTAGATGGATATAGTGAGAACTCAGATAGTTCAACACAGATCCATCTGGCGTGAGCCAGGTTACCCAGGATGCACCTGGCCCACATTTATATTACCCACAATGCACAGCAACTTAAATTATTCTTTGAATTTTGTTCATGCACTGATCTGAAAACATGAGTTTTAAATCAAATACACAAACAAAAAAGAAAACAGTAAGGTCAAAGAAGCTTCGTTTTACCCTCGGGACTTTCATATCGGATCATTTTGTATCAAAACACATGCGACAAATCAAACTTTGCAAAAATCATGTTTTATACCTCTGCCACCTTTTCGTCCAGAGGAACTACTTTTGCAAAACAAAACTCTTGATGAGCAGCTGCTTTTAGAGATTACTAAAAAGAATTTAGACGTGGCACAGTAAGATTCTGATCTGAAACATTAGTCAATATCCATTGACAAGTGGACACGATTATGAATCTAAAAATACTTTTAGGCTATAGAAGAAACCATGTAATAAATACAACTTGAGTAATAAAGCATATGTTTGATCCAGCTGGAAGTTTCAGGATGAGCAAACGCGCGTTACCAATTTTGAATGATTGAGCCACCAAAGTCTGGCACATAACTATTTGTGTTTTCATACAAACATTGACTCACTCAAGTCCTGATTGTATTTAGATTTTTTTTCCTTGTAAAATTACAATTTTAATCTAAAAACACTTTAATTTAAACTCAAGATTAATCTATAAAATAGCGTAATTTTATGTCCTTAATTTTATTCACGGAGAAAATGTATTTTTCTAGTTAAACCAACTTTTTTACTTGTCGACTTTATTTTTATGAAATTGTTATTTTAATCTCGAAATGTTTATTATGGTTGGGCAAACATTTTATTTGTACTGGTCTTCTATATTCTGTCGAAGAAATGTGTTTGCAATAATCAGAATTGTTATACAAATGTCGACAGTCCGGCCTCCACCACTGTTCTGGGTTTAATGTGGCCCTCCCCTTTGTGAGGCCACTAAAAGCTTTTTTTTTTGTTTTTGCAAATGCTCATTTACATTTATTATGTCCTAAAATATGTGATTGCACTTTTCACTAAGATTTAAGTCGATTGGGGCTGTAGTGAGGGCCCAGGCCTTCTCATGTAAATGAAAAATAAAAAGAGTCCGAGGATGCATCCCTGGGGAACCCCACAGGTCAAAGACACATGATCAGACACACGGTCTAAAGAAATACTTTCTGTCTCTAGATAAATCCAGGGGGTGACAGAGGTGTGTATTGTGTTTGTCGGTTATGTTCATGTGACTCGTTTGCGGCGGCAGCACAGATTCAGGATGAGCGCTGTGCGGATGGCCGGGTCTCTCAGTCCGTACACCAGGACGCTCAGACACTTGGGCAGGACGATGAGAAAGATGTAGATCGTGATCTGAACTCGGATGAATACGACACGCGGCAGAGCATAGTACAGTGTCACCTGCAGGACGTCCATGAAGGTGGAGGTGACCATCAGGCTGAGCTGGAACAGGTGCAGCAGCAGAGTGGCGCGAGCTTTGCGTGCAGATGCCTGAAAGAGAGCGCACACTGAAGACTGCAACATATAACGACATAAATAGATATATATGGGTTTTTTTTTATACAAAATGACTGAATAGTATTTACTAAACATTATTAAACATTTACCAATCATTTATATGCAGCCCTGTACTAAAATGATGACCATTTAATTTTAATTAATTTTATTAACCTTTATTTAACCAGGGAAGTCCCACTAAGATTCAGAATCTCTTTTGCAGGGGAGCCCTGGGGGAAGGGTCAGGGAGGCATTAATGGACATGTTTTTAGTGGTAGGAGGAAACCATGTGGTTTGTGGTTAAATCATCAAACCAGTGTGGTATCAATGTGAGGACCTTCACTGGCTTTTGTGACTGTGTCCCTCTCCTGATGGGTTTAGTGACAAAAGGATGGGCTGTGAGATTGACTGGCAGCGTCTGCGGTGATGTATCACTGGATCAGATCATTGTGATGAAAATGGAACTTCAGTGAATCCATGTTCTCTCACCTGTGGTCTTGAGCTTTAGGTAATGAGTGAAAAGACAAAATTGCAGATGCAAGTGGTCTACATGAGTGGCTGGGCGCTCGTTAGACACAGAGTCACTGGAGGAAGTGAGTGGATCTGCTGAGCCTCCACGTCAAAAGGAAGTGGTTTGAGAGTCTGTTCCAGATTTTTCATGGAGGACTCCCTGGAGAGATGCGTGTATGTCCCAGCTGGAGACTTCAGGGAAGACTGAGGACATGCTATGAAGACTACGCCTCTAGACTGGCCTGGGAACACCTCAGGAATAAAGTCTGAGCCTCTCTGTTCATTCTACTGTCTCTGCGACTTGGCCCCGGATAAGCAAAGAAAGAGGAAAACAGAATAAATGCACACCTGCAGATTAAGAGACATTTGTACCTGGTCAGTGGAGAGAGAGCGCGCTGCACTCATCACAGCGGCGTAAGATCCAGCGATGGACAGAAACGCCAGTACAAACAGAATGTAAACCAGCGCCTCATCGAAGAGTCGTGACTGTGAAGTGGGATAGAGCACCAGACTGTTACACGTCTGCGACATCTGCAGTCGAGAGACACAAAAGTGAACATGATATTATAGATGTGGACAGCAGTGAGCACAGAACAACTAAGGAAACTAAACTTGTTAAAAGTTATGAGCAAAAGGCTACAGAACAAATAAACTTGTCTCTTATCTCATTTATCCCTGATAAGATGTCTTCACAAACCAGCTGATGCTCACTCACCTGTGCGCTGAGCGCGGGCATGTTGGACGACGGCAGCATTAAGCCCAGTCGCACCAGGACCGTGGACACCGTGAACGCCCACGCAGCGAGACACGCCCACACGCTGTTCCGGGGCGTGGCGATGGCGGCGTGACGCAGAGGCATGCGCACAGCAACTAAGCGCTCCAGGGACATCAGGACCAGCATGAGTGGAGAGAAGTCATGCGTGGCGTGCGTCATGAGAACGAGCAGAGCACATAGTGGAATAACTAGGAGCAGACGCACTGATGACAACAAGAACAGCGTCTGCATGAGGATCATCTGCAGCGTGTCGGCCAGCAGCAGGTGGAACAGAAGCACGTAACGAGACGCCTCACGGAACACAGCCCGAGAGCGCAGCGTGTACAGGATCAACACGTTCACCCAGAAGAACACCAGGCAGGGCAGAGAGGCTGTGAAACTGAACAAAGCATTCTCAAACATCAACATGTACTGAGTCCCAGCAGAGGACGAGTTCTGCTCCATCAGAAACAGTCTGTTCACTCAGCAAGTGTCCTTCTCCTCACACATGTTCATGAGCAAAAACTTGGGTTATTTCTATTCAAGTGTCTCCCATCACGGACAAAAGTCCTGCTCTTCACCAACATGAGCGAGTCAGGTCTGTGTTTTTAACGTTTCAGAACCAGAAGAAACAGATGTTCACGTTTGTTTGGTCCTTTCAGACACGACTCGTCCCGTCACACAGCTGTGCAGGAGCTGAACACGCTCCAAAGTCAGGCCTCAGTTTTCTGACAGAAATGCAACAACATTTAAACATTTCAGTTCAACATCTCATTTTGACTTTTCAGTCCAGTTTAAAAAGCAGATAAACTGCTCTCAAATGTTGTAAAGAAACAGTATAAAGTCATGACTGTAAAATGTACAAAATTTACTTTTACTTTTGTTCTTTCACTGCTGATTCTAAGTGAATTCAACTCATCTACAAATACATTTTTACAGTGTAATCCTGTAAACAAAGACCAAGGACTTCAGCTCAAATCAGGACCAGGACTATAACCGGTCTAAGCATGAACACAGACAGAAGTCACACGAGACTCTGCACATGAAATAACACAACAGAATATACAGAAGATACAGTCTGAAAATGATCAAACAAATATAAAGCTTTCATTTGTTTTGGAGAATTTACAACCAGAGAAAAAGCAAAGCCGAGACATCAACAAAACACTGGACACATTAGGTCTGGTTTTGTACGAATGAACAGTTCAATAAGATCAACAATAAAGAGAAACACAGTGATGTGTTAAATGCAATTACTTCACTCTAAATTAAACACAAATGACATTATAATGAAATGCACTGTGGGTCTTTATCTGTTGTACGTCTGTAAAACTAGTGTAGGTCTGCAGGATTCATCACAAAAGTCAAATTTACAAATGAAATGAAGCAATACAACATCTCCTGTCTGCATCAAAACGCTGAAGCTTCCATAAGTTCCAACAAGTTTTAAAGTCTTCCATTAGTTTGTCTGTTCAAAAATCTATGGGAGTCTTTCTTTCTCAGTACTTTTGTCAGTTCTCCAAAAGTAAAAGTGAAGTGTACAGAAAATCAGACAAACTACAAATCTAACTGCATAAAGAGGCTGCAGCCCAACAGCAGAGCATTACTTTGAGCTCATGGAAGACACAAGATGAAACAGATAAATATGAGTGAAACATGAACCTGGAGCCGCTCAGATCAGCTGCCCCGGAGTGTCAGACTTAAGCCTAAACACGGCTCTTTAAAGCTGTGAGCGATCATGTGACCTGACCATGACGTCATTGAAAACTCTCTGTTTCCCAGTCACAGGATCCTTGGTTTGTGAAGCGTTTTGCCGAGATCCATGAGGTCAAGTTGATTTTGTATTATTGATCACGTAAAGTATTCTAAATAAGTTTTAGACAAGAGAACTGCAGGACTGAAGGAGAGCACTCAAAGTCAACAACTGGACTTGGATTGCTGTAATGTGGAATGTGTGGGGATGTCAATTACCTTATCTCCTGAAATGACTTTTTATGTAATAGTAATGTACCGGCCTCCAAATTCAACTAATGATTATTATGTCTCTTTTGAAAAAAAACTTAAACAATGTGATGGAAAAGAAATTATATTATTAGGTGATTTTAATTTAAACCGGTTTGAAAAGTCACGTAGAAAAAAACTTAAAGACATAACCAAATCTTTCCAAATGAAATGACACAAATGTTAAAAAAACCTACACACATAACAAAGTCTTCACAAACATTAATAAATCTAATATTTACAAATAAGCCTGAACGAATAACAAAAACATATAGTTTAATCACTGGCATGTCTGACCATAATTTGTGTCAAGAAAATTGACTAAGGCTCGTTACAACAGAGAAACACCAATGAGAAGTAAAGAGACTATTGCATTTATTCCTAAGAAATATTTACAGTCACTTGAAAATGATATTAAGCAAATAAAATGGGAGGGGATTATAGAAAAGGCAAGGCAAGGCAAATTTATTACAATTCATACACAAAGCAATTCAAGGTGCTTTACAAGGCAGGAAAATGCATCAAAATTACAATACAACATTATTAAAAATATAAGTAATCAGCATAAAATTTACTCTAAAAGAACTAAAGAAATAAAGAGTGCAGACAAAGTATTTCAGTCATATGCACAGATAAAAGAAATGTTTTGAGCCGAGATTTAAACATTGTCACAGTGGAGGCCTGTCTTACATCATCTGGAAGACTGTTCCAGATCTTAGCTGCATAAAACTGAAACGCTGATTCTCCATGTTTAGTCCTGACTCTGGGCACCAGCAGGAGGCCGGTCCCTGAGGTCCTCAGAGTCCGAGATGGTTCATAACGCACTAACATGACTTAAACACAAGCAGAGCTGTTTTAAAGTCTATTCTCTGAGCCACTGGAAGCCAGTGCAAAGACCTAAGCACAGGACTAATGTGATGGTACTTCCTGGTTCTGGTCAGGACTAATGTGATGGTACTTCCTGGTTCTGGTCAGGACTAATGTGATCGTACTTCCTGGTTCTGGTCAGGACTAATGTGATTGTACTTCCTGGTTCTGGTCAGGACTAATGTGATGGTACTTCCTGGTTCTGGTCAGGACTAATGTGATCGTACTTCCTGGTTCTGGTCAGGACTAATGTGATTGTACTTCCTGGTTCTGGTCAGGACTAATGTGATGGTACTTCCTGGTTCTGGTCAGGACTAATGTGATCGTACTTCCTGGTTCTGGTCAGGACTAATGTGATTGTACTTCCTGGTTCTGGTCAGGACTCGAGCAGCAGCGTTCTGGATGTACTGCAGCTGTTTTATAGCTCGTTTGGATAGGCCGGTGAGCAGGCCGTTACAATAGTCTAACCTACTGGAGACAAATGCATGGATAAGCCTCTCCAGGTCAGGCTTTGACACTATACTTTTGATTTTGGCAATGTTTTTAGATGGTAGAAAGCTGCTGATGTTATTGACTTAATGTGGCTGTTAAAGTTCAAGTCTGAGTCCATTATTACAGTCCATTATTACCCCCAGATTTCTAACTTGACTTGAAGGTTTCAGAGAGAGAGACTGAAGGTGACTGCTGACACTTTCTCTGTGTTTCTGTGGGCCAAAGATGATAACTTCAGTCTTGTCTGAGTTTAGCTGGAGAAAGTTGTTTTGCATCCACACACTGATCTGTTGGATGCAGCGACAGAGTGAATCCACTGGCCCATATTCACCTGCTGTTAGTGACACATAGATCTGAATGTCGTCTGCATAGTTGTGATAGCACACATTACTTTTACGTATTAACTGACCTAATGGCAACAAGTAAAGATTGAACAGAAGGGGTCCCAAGATTGACCCCTGAGGCACACCACAGGTCAAGGCCATGTGCTCAGACACGCAATTACCAATTTCAACAAAATACTTCCTGTAAGTCCTGTGAACAGAGCTGCAGTGATTTTACAACTGTTTTAAATAATGTTTTATCAAAATATACCATAAAAAAGCCCAGAAAATTTAATAAAAAACAAAATTTACCATGGAATAATGAAAACATTACACAAAACACAAACAAAATTTCCAAAGTGTCACTCCCACTCCAATGAGCGGTGAACCAAATTTTACTCTACTTCCAATAAATTATTTCCACACTGAACAGTAATAAATCAAAGGACATTTATGGTCTTGATACAGCATTTCTAAAAAAAATTAAGACATGCTTTCTAGTCCATTAATTGCTATTGTAATAAATCCATTCGTGAAGGTGTATTCCCTGGGGCCCTAAAATCTGCCATAGTCACTCCTATTTTTAAATCAGGTGACAAACAAAATGTTGTCAATTATCGCCCCATAAGCATTCTCCCAGTTGCCTCAAAAGTGCTGGAAAAAGTTGTGGCAGAGCAGCTTACTGAACACTTTGATTTAAACTCCCTTCTATACCCAATGCAGTTTGGGTTTAGCCAAAAATACTCAACTGATTTAGCCTGCTGCTATTTTGTTGAAATGATCATTACACACGTTGATCGGGGAAGGGTAGTGGGGGCAGCCTTCGATACTGTTAATCACCAGATACTCCTTAATAAGATGAGTAACTACAATCTTTCCATGCACACTCAAAAATGGATAAAATCTTATTTAAGTGACAGACGTCAGTGTGTTAAGCTACCCACACACTACACGACCGTTTGCTCATTCAACATGTACACATTAAACTGTATCTGTATGAGTGTAAATAATGTAAGTAGTGTCTGGATGTGTGTGACAGTCTTGTAGAAGTGCATGAAGTTTTGTGAAATGCATGACTGGATGAGAGAATGAACTGACTATTTTTGTACGTAAATATGTATTTTATTGGCATGTATGCCATTTTTGACAACAACCTGTCCAGGGACTCCAGGTGGAAATTAGCAACTTTGTGTGGCAGGATGGCCTATAGCGCAGCTGTTTTGATGCGTCAGGTGAGAGGCTGCCCTATAAAAGGAGCATCCGCGCACCGGTCGACCTCTCACCTCTGACGTCAGACGCCGCAGGCTGCGGGCAGCCGGTCGGCAGGAGCTAGTACGAGCTAATGCCAAATAAGAGTTAACCCTTTTGGATACGCTGGTATATACTGATCTGTACGTGCTCTGGAGTCAACTTAACTGCTTAACATGTACTGTGAACTGAAATGACTGTCCTGCTTTTCAATCAGGGCTACATCAAGGTGTCATCAGCACACGTGATTTAACAACAAAGGATAAACTACTATTAACTTATTAATGTCATAATAAAGACTTTGTATATTTTTATTAGAAATCCTGTCCTAGTCTCATATTCAGCCAGTTCAACGAACCTGTGTCCTTCTAGATTTATTATTTTATTTTCTGGCATATGCCAGTGGCGTTGTTGGTCATTTTTTATTTACAATATTTAATTACAATTTATGTAGCGCACCTCCCTCGGTTACATTTGCTACAACCTGGACACAAGCATCTCTCCTCTTTTGTATAGGATCATGTTTTTGTCACTGTCCCTGATAAATAAACTAATGAACTAAACTAAACTCACGCAGGTAGAGGCAACGCGGGGGCCCTCACAGGTCTCACTGAAAAGTGTGCTCTGGTCACAGAATTGTCTCTTGTATTTCAGTGCATAAGCCTACGGCAATAATGGAAGTAAATCAAAACTCTCTAAAGCTCCTTATTCCGACCACATGTGCTACACATGTACAGTATGTACTGAAGATTAAAAAGATCTATATCAGTAGTGACGAAATGTCATGGGGAATTTAGTTACAAACACGTTTATTAATATTGATCAAACATTTGACAGTTTTGTGCTCATTTAAAACAGTTTCAGCTTGTTCATGATAATTTTTTCTCAACTTTTACTCAGATTGTGATGCTATAGTTGTGGAGTTTTATCAGTACATTGCGTTTGTTCGTCCTTTGCGGCGGCAGCACAGATTCAGGATGAGCGCTGTGCGGATGGCCGGGTCTCTCAGTCCGTACACCAGGACGCTCAGACACTTGGGCAGGACGACAAGAAAGATGTAGATTATGGTCTGAACCCGGCCGAATACGACACGCGGCAGAGCGTAGTACAGTGCCACCTGCAGGATGTCCATATAGGTGGAGGAGACCATCAGGCTGAGCTGGAACAGGTGCAGCAGCAGAGTGGCGCGAGCTTTGCGTGCAGACGCCTGAAAGAGAGCGCACACTGAAGACAAATTAAACCATGGCAGCTTACCAAAGCCTGATCCCGTCAGATCTCAGAAGCTAAGCATGTTGGGTCTGGGCAGTACTTGGATGGGAGACTTTGGAGGAACATCAGGAGTTACAGTGGGATGAAAACAGAGAAACTTTTGTCCCTAGACAAGACACTCCACCCACATTTCCTCGTCTGAATCTGGTGAGTGTGAATAGTTGGTGGGGGTCGGAGGGGCCAATGGTGCAAAATGGCAGCCTCTCTTCTGTCAGTCTGCCCCATGGCAGCTGTGGCTACAATAGCAGCTTACCACTATCAAGTGTAGAGTGAATGAATAATGCATATGTGCAGTGTCTTTGGGTGTCTTGAAAACTGCTGTATTAATCCACTGGATTATTATTATTTTTAAAACAGACTTGGCTCGATCTCTGCTGCTCATACTGCTGCCTCTGCGTCTTGGCCCCTCCTCCAGCACTTCCGGTAGAATCCTGAGGCGTTCCCAGGCCAGTCCAGAGACATTGTCCCTCCATCGTGTCCTGGGTCTTCCTCGAGGTTCCGCCTGTCAATCTCACGCTCCATCCTTCCCTCATTGTGAACAAGACTCTAAGACCCTGAGATACTTGAACTCCTCCACTTGAGGCAAAGACTCTCCACCACCTGTAGGGGGCAAGCTTCTTTTCCCGGTCGAGAACCATGGCCTCAGATTTAAGGAGATGATTTTCATTCCAGCCACTTTACACTCGGCTGCAAACCGTCCCAGTGCATGTTGCAGGTCCTGGTTAGAAGAAGCCATCAGGACAATATCATCTGCAAACAGCAGAGATGAAATCCTGTGGTCACCAAACCGGACATCCTCCGGACACTGACTGCACCTAGAAATTCTGTCCATAAAAAAGGTTAAACAGAATCAGTGACAAAGGGCAGCCCTGGGGGAGTCCAACATGCACTGGGAACAGGTCTAACTTGCAATACGAACACCGCTCCTGCTTCGGTCATGCAGGGACCAGACTGCCCTGAGCAAAGGGCCCCGGACCCCATACTCTCAGGGACTCCCCACAGAACACACGAGGGACACGTTCGAAAGCCTTTTTCAGATCCACAAAGCACATGTGGACTGGCTGAGCAAACTCCTATGAACCATCGAGTGCCCAATGGAGAGTGTAGAGCTGGTCCAGTGTTCATGACCGGGACGAAAACCACACTGCTCCTCCTGATACCGAGGTTCGTATCGGTCAGATCCTCCTCTCCAGTACCCTGGAGTAGACCTTACTGGGGAGGCTGAGGTTTGATGCCTCTCCTGAGACATCAAACGGTTTGCTACAATTTCTTTGAGGTTGACTGGTAGTCCTTGACAGCATCCTTTACTTCTGGCGTCCACCGCCGGGTTCGGGGTTCCACCGCTACAAGCACCAGAGAGCTTCCGACCACAGCTGTGAGCAGCCGCATCAACAATAGAGGCTAAGAAAATGGTCCTTTCAGACTCCAATGTCTCCAGTCTCACTCTGGAGCTGGAGAAGCTCTCCCGGAGGTGTGAGGTGAAGACCCGGCTGACAGACGGCTATGCAAGATGTTCCCAACAGACCCTCATGATAACTTTGAGTCTGCCAAATCGTCCAGCTTCCTCCTCTGCAGAGGATCCAACTCACCACCAGGTGGTGCTCTGCAGCTCTGCCCCTCTCTTAACCCGGGTGTCCAAAACACACAGCCCTAAGATCCGGTGACACAACCTAGGGTGTCCTGGTGCCATGTGCATTGTGCTGGAACATGGTGTTTGTTATGGACAAACTGTGACTAGCACAGAAGTCCAATAACAAAGCCCCACTCGGGTGATCAGGTGGGCCATTCCGCCCAATCACCCCTTTCCAGGTGTCACTGGCATTGCCCACATGGGCGTTGAAGACCCCCAGTAGAACTATGGAATCCCCAGTTGTAGCACTATCCAGTACTTCTCCCAAAGACTCCAAGAAGGTCGGGTACTCTGCACCGCTGTTTGGCCTGTAGGCCGACACAACAGTGAGAGACCTGTCCCCGACCCGAAGGTGCAGGGACGTGACCCTCTCGTCCACTGGGGTGAACTCCAACCTGAGCCGTGGGGCTATAGGCAGACCCACATTAGCACGCCGCCTCTCACCCTGGGCAACGCCAGAGAAGTGGAGCGTCCAGCCTCTCCAGGAGTTGAGTTCCAGAGCCCAAGTTGTGCATTAGAGGTGAGGCCGACTATATCTAGTCGATAACGCTCAACCTCCTGCAGCAGCTCAGACACCCCCCCCCCCCCACCCCCCCACCCCCCACAGCCAGGTGATGTTCCATGTCCCGACTGCCAGAGACTATGATAATGGTTTAGGTCATCGAGACGCCTGCCCCGATCGCCACCTTGTCCTCTATGTACCGCACCGGATAAGCAAATGAAAAAGGAAAACAGAATAAATGCACACCTGCAGATTAAGAAACATTTGTACCTGGTCAGTGGAGAGAGAGCGCGCTGCACTCATCACAGCGGCGTAAGATCCAGCGATGGAGAAGAATGCTACCACAAACAAAGTGTAAACCAGCGCCTCATCGAAGAGTCGTGACTGTGAGGTGGGATAGAGCACCAGACTGTTACACGTCTGCGACATCTGCAGCCGAAAGACACAAAAGTGAACATGATATTATAGATGTGGACAGCAGTGAGCACAGAACAACTAAGGAAACTAAACTTGTTAAAAGTTATGAGCAAAAGGCTACAGAACAAATAAACTTGTCTCTTGTCTCATTTATCCCTGATCAGACTTATTCCCATGAAACAGAAACCAGCTGACGCTCACTCACCTGTGCGCTGAGCGCAGGCATGTTGGACGACGGCAGCATTAAGCCCAGTCGCACCATTACCGTGGACACAGTGAGTGCCCACGCAGCGAGACACGCCCACACGCTGTTCCGGGGCGTGGCGATGGCGGCGTGGCGCAGAGGCATGCGCACAGCAACTAAGCGCTCCAGGGACATCAGGACCAGCATGAGTGGAGAGAAGTCATGTGTGGCGTGCGTCATGACCACGAGCAGAGCGCACAGCGGGAAAACCAGCAGCAGGTGCATTGAGCCCAATAAGAACAGCGTCTGCATGAGGATCATCTGCAGCGTGTCGGCCAGCAGCAGGTGGAACAGAAGCACGTGACGAGACGCCTCACGGAACACAGCCCGAGAGCGCAGCGTGTACAGGATCAACACGTTCACCCCGAAGAACACCAGGCAGGGCAGAGAGGCAGCGAACCCAAACAGAGCGCGCTCCAACACCCCTAAACCGGTAAACTGAACCTCTGCGGAGGTCGAGTTCTGCTCCATCACCCAGAGACACGTCTGATCAGCTCGTTCACTTTACATCCCCCAAATGTCCTCCAAAGTCAGTTCAGACGTTTCAAAAGAAATTCTAACACAGCTAAAATGAAACTTGTTCTGTCAAATGAACATTATGAACCTGTAACACATTAAAATGAATTAAAACATCATCACATCAGTTTCATCTTCTCTCCATGGCCTGGCGTTTCTCTCTCTCTGAGGTCAGCAGATCAGCTACAGCTCATCAGCAGAAGCTTGGTGGTGATGGTGCTTCTTCTGTGGAACCAGTGTCTTTGTCCCGGAGAGTCACAAAAAATGTGAACTTCAGCAGGCACCATGAGTTTTCCATGAAACATGAACTGCCATCTGTTTATTAGTGCTCACAGTTAGGCATCTGAAGCTGCAGTTATAATGGTAAAAGGCATGTGATTAATACTATTTTAATTTAAAAGTGTAATAAATATGATTCCAAAATCCTGCTTTAGAGATTCGACAGACTGAGTCTGACTGCTCTAAGTTACTCCTAAAAGCATTTTCACTAGATTTTACCTGTGATGTTATTACTTTTTGTTTTATTGCTTTGTTTGAAATCTTGCCTGGTTGTTGTTATGTGTATTTAAGTTATGTGTCCAGCACTTTGAGTAGTTTTAGTTTCTAAAGTGCTGTATAAATGAAGCTAGTGTGGCATAAGAATGGAAACGTCTCAATGTAAAAAAAAAAAAAAGTTTTTATTTTTCAAGTGTAACCAGTCCATATGTTCCATAAGTGTACAAGTGAGGAAAGTCCTGCTCTTCACCAACATGAGAGAGTCAGGTCTGTGTTTTTAACGTTTCAGAACCAGAAGAAACAGATGCTCACTTTTGTTTGGTCCTTTCAGACACGACTCGTCCCGTCACACAGCTGTGCAGGAGCTAAACATTCTCCAAAGTCAGGCCTCAGTTTTCTGACAGAAAAACAAGGTGTTTCAGTTTAACATCTCATTTTGACTTTTCAGTCCAGTTTAAAAAGCAGATAAACTGCTCTCAAATGTTGTAAAGAAACAGTAAAAAGTCATGACTGTAAAATGTACAAAATGTACTTTTACTTTTGTTCTTTCACTGATGATTATAAGTGAATTCAACTCATCTACAAATACATTTTTACAGTGTAATCCTGTAAACAAAGACCAAGGACTTCAGCTCAAATCAGGACCAGGACTATAACCGGTCTAAGCGTGAACACAGACAGAAGTCACACGAGACTCTGCACATGAAATAACACAACAGAATATACAGAAGATACAGTCTGAAAATGATCAAACAAATATAAAGCTTTCATTTGTTTTGGAGAAATTACAACCAGAGAAAAAGCAAAGCCGAACACAACAAACACTGACACATTAGGTCTGGTTTTGTACAAATGAACAGTTCAATAAGATCAACAATAAAGAGAAACACAGTGATGTGTTAAATGCAATCTTAACGTCACTCTCAAATTAAACACAAAATGACATTATAATGAAATGCACTGTGGGTCTTTATCTGTTGTACTCTGTAAAACTAGTGTAGGTCTGCAGGATTCATCACAAAAGTCAAATTTACAAATGAAATGAAACAATACAACATCTCCTGTCTGCATCAAAACGCTGAAGCTTCCATAAGTTCCAACAAGTTTTAAAGTCTTCCATTAGTTTGTCTGTTCAAAAATCTATGGAGTCTTTCTTTCTCAGTCATTTTGTCAGTTCTCCAAAAGTAAAAGTGAAGTACAGAATCAGACAAACTACAAATCTAACTGCATAAAGAGGCTGCAGCCCAACAGCAGAGCATTACTTTGAGCTCATGGAAGACACAAGATGAAACAGATAAATATGAGTGAAACATGAACCTGGAGCTGCTCAGATCAGCTGCCCCGGAGTGTCAGACTTAAGCCTAAACACGCTCTTTAAAGCTGTGAGCGATCATGTGACCTGACCATGACGTCACTGAAAACTCACTGTTGCTACGTCCGAAAATGGCAAACTCCACAGCTCCTGCTCTTTGATGCAGACGTGTGTCACCAGACGCCATGAGAAGAACCGTCCAAATGAAGCAGTAGGAGTTTGGAGCCTGTATGTTTCTTTCATTGCTCTTTTAGGCAGAGCAAGGCAAATTAATTTGTATAGCACAATTTATACACAAAGCAACTCAAGGCAGGAAAAGATGCATCAAAAATACAAAACAAAACAACGTTAAAAAATATAATCATCATAACATTTATTTTAAAAGAAATAAAAAGTGCAGACAAAGCTTTTCAGTCATGCACAGACAAACAAAAATGTTTTGAGCCCAGATTTAAAGAGGACCTATTATGTCACTTTTTATGTTTTTAACCTTGTTATAATGGCCTTCCTTTATCATTAGTTTTTACTAGGGCTGTCAAAGTTAACGCGTTAATCATGCGATTAATCATAAAAAATTAACGCATTAATCATGAATTATCGCAGATTAATCACACTCGTTAATTTGACCGCTCAGTACGCGCTTCAGCGCGGAGGGAGCGCGTACTGCGCGGAGGGATACCTGGAAGGCGGCGGTGCAGGTTGTTATTAGGTCTGCGTAGCAGCTCAAGTGAACGCATACGCGTTGTAAACATGAATGGGGCGACAACGACCGGTGCGCCCGCCTCGGCAGAACTCGGCAGAACATCCCGACGGGACTCTAGATAAAACGAAGGTAGTGTGCATATATTGCAATAATGAACTCTCCTTTCAACGAAGCACAACAAGCTTGAAATACCACCTTAAAACCAAACATGTGTTTGAGGCAGCGGCTGCAGGAGCGCTGCTACTAGACTAACTTACACCAAGCCGAGCACGACAATGTTAACAAAAGCATCACAGATAAGTTAAGCAACTCTTTTGCTAAATGGATCGTCACAGCATGTATACCCACTATACTGCACTGGGTCCCTGCCTCAATTCTGTCTCTATCAATCTGGAGACCACGGTTAAAGTGGCTCCGCCGTTAGATCCAGTGATGATTCAATATTCTGACATGGAACGACAGGTTACCTCAACCCCTCTATCTTCTGACCGTGTGACTGAGAAAGCCCCGTCTCCTAACTTATACCACCGACTAGGGGCCAAGCCTAAAATAGGATTAAAACGACCAGCGACCGCAATTTACACTCCGAATCCTAATCAAATAGACTCTTCAAATGCATCGTCTCCTTTCACTGAAGTCACGTACAGAGCAAAAAAGCCATGTAGACGCCAAATTTCTTATTCCTCGCCACAGGATCTTCAGTTATCAAATAAGTTTGATATTTTGAGTGACGAAGATTTTCCACCGCTACGTCCTCAAGCTTCAGCGTTACCTTGCAATGATTTAGACTTGGATCCCTCTTCAAAAATATCAAATTCCCCCGCGAAGACTTCAAAAGCACGCCGCAACATAGCTAAAGAGCCTGCGTTCAGAGTGGAAAGTACAAGCGGGCCTTTGGCAGTGGCAAAAATCACCTCAGCGCCAGACTCTCATCCCACTGCTGCAATTCCGTTAGTCCAGCGCTCATGTCCCACTGGTCCCACAGCGCCTTCACAATCTCAGCCTGTATATACGAGGCCCCGCCCACTTCTTACTCCGACAACTGCAATAAAACAAAATAATAATAATAATAAACAAAAATCTATGATGAGGCACCGACCAACTATGACAAAGTCTCCCAAAGCACAAGTTTTTCAACAGAACCGATCATTTCTACGTACTGTAACACGTAGTCACCATCCTTCACCTGATGTTCTTGTATTAGGCTCATCCATTATTCGTCATGTATCCATCCGTGGTGCGAAAACTCTTTGTTTTCCTGGAGCTAAGGTTGCGGATATTACTGCAGTAATTCCTGATTGTATTGCAAAGCACAAATCTATTTCCACTTTAGTGGCACATGTTGGACTAAATGACATCAAACTAGAGGAATCAGAGAAACTAAAAGATGACTTTATGCAACTGATGCTCACCCTGAAGGCGACAGGCAAACAATACATAATTTCGGGCCCTGTCCCACCCCCTTGTTTTGGGGATGTGAAATTTAGTCGTGTTTTTCAGCTTCACATTTGGCTAAAGGCATATTGCAATGCCAAAAATATTATGTATGTTGACAACTTTGCCGCATTTTATAAAAAAACAGAATTATTTAGGGTTGATTGGTTTCATCCGAACCAAAAAGGTTCTTCACTTTTGTCTTTGAACATTGACACGACAATACAAGCAAATAAGGCCCTGTGACTTGATGAATCTGTAATCCAAAGATACCAAAATCAGTCAAGAATTAAAGTTATAATTTCAAACAGAACAACTAGAGTACAAAAATCTAGGCCTATTGTGCGTATAAATAGGACAATCAAAATCTGTCCAGATGCAGTTGTCCCTATTACAGAATATGACTCAAGCTCAGAATCACTACACCTTGCACTTTTAAATATTTGATCTTTGGCTTCCAAGTCATTTTTGATTAATGATTTTATTACATCTCAAAAAGTTGACATTTTGCTATTAACTGAGACCTGGCTGGATAACTGTAATAAAGGACAAATTCTTACAGAATCCTCTCCTCCAGACTATATGTCTCTAGAATTCACCAGAACAGGGAAAAAAGGAGGTGGAGTGGCAATGATATTCAACAACAAGCTCATTTGTAGGCAAAAGTTATTTGGTACCTACTCTTCATTTGAACATTTGGCTGTTACACTACGTTGCAGTACTAGAGCCGTTATAATAATTATTTACCGGCCACCTAAGTATTCAGCACATTTTATGGAAGAATTTATGGAACTGGTCTCTGCTGCAATAACAGAATTCGATAACGTTTTAATTTCTGGTGACCTGAATTTACATGTAGATAATGTTAATGATAGATATGCTCATGAGTTAATGTCTGTGGTGGACAATCTTGGATTCGTGCAACATGTACACGAGCCAACTCACACATTAGACTTAGTTTTAACTAAAGACTGTAACATTACAAATATCAACGTTTTTGATCCCGTACTCTCTGATCACTTCTGTATTTGTTTTGATTGGAATGTTTGCTGTCAAAAAAGTGCTCTAGTTCAGAATGCAAAAAGAAGATTTATAAGTGAGCAAAGCAAAGAGCAGTTCTTTGTAGCATACTCTGAAATTCCCACTTCGTTATTAGCATCTCCTGATGATCTGGTAAATAATTTAAATTCTAGAATTGAGTCTGTGATGGATAGAATTGCACCACTAAAAGTTAAGATCAGTGTCCCACAGCCCAAGGCTCCATGGAGGAATGCTCCACAGGTTAAATTACAAAAAAGACAATGTAGAAAAGCAGAGCGACAATGGCGAAAAAACAAAATATCAGTTAATTTGCATCATTACAAACAAACTCTGCAAAAGTATAACTCTGACCTGAGAAATGCAAGGAATAGTTTTTTGTCTCAAATTATAAATTCTCAGCAAAATAATACTCATATTCTTTTTGCAACCATTGACAAACTAATTAATCCTCGTCCACTCCTGCCTCCTGTTTTTAATTCTGTTGATTTATGTAATGATTTTGCAAAATTTTTCAATGATAAAATATACAACATTAGAAAAAATATTACCTTATCTCGACGTCATGATAAAAATTTTCAACCTATTAATGAATCACACGCTACCAAAATGAGCCAATTTGACACAATAAACCTAGCATCACTTAATGAGATTGTGTCTCATCTAAAATCTTCCACATGTTGCCTTGATCCCATGCCCACAGATTTTTTTAAAAAGGTTTTTCCATGTTTGGAAAACGACATCTTACAAATTGTAAATACTTCATTGGCTGCTGGTGTTCTTCCAGAGGCACTAAAGGTTGCTGTTGTAAAACCACTCATAAAGAAAAATAATTTGGACCCTTCTGTGCTGTGTAATTACAGACCCATATCAAATCTGCCATTTATCAGCAAAATTATCGAAAAAGTTGTTTTTATGCAAGTAACCCAGTATCTAACAGATAATAATCTTTTGGATTCTTTTCAGTCCGGGTTTAAAGCATACCACAGTACCGAGACGGCTCTTGTTAAAATTCTCAATGACATTCGTTTGGATCTAGATGCTGGCAAAGTGTCCGTTTTGATTTTGCTAGACCTGACGGCAGCCTTTGACACGATCGATCATTCAATTCTATTACATAGACTAGAACATTACTTTTGTTTTTCGTCTTCTGTTTTGAGCTGGTTCAGGTCCTATCTCAATGACAGAAAATATTATGTGTCAATCGGTGAATGCAGCTCTGACAAATATCAGTCTGTATGTGGAGTTCCCCAGGGCTCAATCCTTGGTCCACTGTTATTTAATCTCTACATTACACCCTTAACTAAACTATTACAGACCTGGAACATCTCGTATCACCTTTATGCAGATGACACACAAATATATGTCTCTGTCACTCCAGGAGATGATGGCAGTCTCAACTCACTGATGCAGTGCATAAAACAAGTAGGTCAGTGGATGACTAGGAATTTTCTAAAGTTAAACGAGGATAAAACTGAAGTCATTGTTTTTGGTTCAATGAAAGACAGACAAACCGTATGTGAGAAGCTTAATAATTTGTCCCTCACATGTAAAGACCAAGCAAAGAGTCTTGGGGTGATGCTGGACATCAATTTGAGTTTCAACAATCATATAAAAATGATAAATAAGGTGGCTTTTTATCACTTAAAAAATATTTCACGCCTCAGTGACTTTATCTCCAAGCAGGATCTAGAAAAGCTTGTCCATGCTTTTATTTCAAGTAGGCTGGACTATTGTAACGGCCTGTTCACTGGTCTCACAAAGTCCTCCATCAGGCAGTTACAGCTGATACAAAATGCGGCAGCCAGGGTTGTAACGAAAACAAAAAAAAGACAACATATTACCCCAGTATTACGAGCGTTACATTGGCTTCCGGTTCCTCAAAGAATACATTTTAAAATTATTTTAATGGTTCACAAATCTTTGAACAGCAGAGGACCAAAATACCTGAAGGACCTGCTGGTTTCTTATGAGCCCGGTCGGTCTTTGAGATCAGCCGGAGCTGGTCTCCTGGTGGTTCCTAGAGTTCAGTCTAAACATGGTGAAGCCTCATTTTCTGCATACGCACCCAAACTGTGGAATTCTCTTCCTCAGGATCTGCGTCTCGAAAAAAGGCACAATATTTTTAAGTCCAAATTAAAAACCCATCTTTTTAAGGTTGTTTACGATTGAATGTAAATTGAACTTGGACTTATTATATTGATTAATATTTTATTCATCTGGTTTTGAGTTGTGAAATTTGTAATTTTGCTATGTAGGCTATGTGTTTTGCACACAATTCTGTTTTTATATATTTATATATACACTTCTGTGCCATGGAAAGCACTTTGAGTTGTCTGTGTACATGAAAGGTGCTATACAAATAAAATTGAAATGAAAATGAAAAATGAAAACATCGTTAAAGACCAAGGGACGCAAAATATCAATGATTATGCATATGGCCACAGGTGATCCCACTACAAGTTACCTTCCAGAGGAACAATCACAACCAGAATAAACCAACTGTAGAGCGCAAATAATAATAATTGACATATTCAAGTAACAAACATTTGAATGTTAAGACATTCTAACAGTCATTTTCAAAATGTTGTAGTCTTTTATAGAATATATTTGAAAGTTTCCAATCAAGAATTAACTGCGATTAATCGTGATTAATCAAAATTTGAAAGTGTGATTAATCTGATTAAAAAAATTTATCGTTTGACAGCACTAGTTTTTACTCAAAGTTATATTTGAATTGATTCATGCATGGCTGAGTAATCTTATATTATTCTTCAGCTGCAGTTCAAGTGCTCAGAAATCCCCGTTCTCACCTACCACCTATCCCCTCCCTCTTGTCTGTATTTACTTGTTATAATTCAAAAGATTAATACTCAAAGTGACGCATACAGTGCCTTGCGAAAGTATTCACACCCCTACATTTTCTTTTATTATGACCACAAAAATCAAACATATTTCACTGAAACTTTGTGTGAAAGACCAACACTAAGTTGCACACAATTGTGAAGTGGAAGGACAGTCATACATGATCTATTTTTTTTTTTTACAAATTAAAACCTGAAAAGTAGGCGTGCAAAATTATCCAACCCCTCTGAGTCAATATTTTCTGGAACCGCCTTTTGCTGCAATTACAGCTGCAAGTCTCTTTGGGTATGTTTCTACCAGCTTTCCACATCTTGAGACTGACATTTTTGCCCATTCTTCTTTGCAAAATAGCTCCAGCTCAGTCAGATTAGATGGAGTGTGTTTGTGAACAGCAGTTTTCAGATCTTGCCACAGATTCTCGATTGGATTTAGGTCTGGGCGTTGTCTGGGCCATTCTAAGACATGAATATGTTTTGTTTTAAACCATTCCAATGTAGCCTTGGCTTTATGTTTGGGGTCGTTGTCCTGTTGAAAGATGAACCTCCATCCCAGTCTCAAGTGTTTTCAGACTCCAATAAGTTTTCTTCCAATAGAGCGTTTTCACGGACGTCACAGATCCGGCCAAAAACCGGAAGTGGCGCCATTATGGAGGTACCGATGTAAACAACGCGGCTGAAATATGAATAAATTATCAAAAAAAAGACGAGTCAAATGGATCTAAAAAATATCGAGACCGACTTGAAGCTTCAGAAAAAAAGCATTGCATGTGTAAAATTAACTTAATAGGTGGCGAAGATCCTTAGGAAATGAAATCTGCCTTATTTAGTGAGGATCTCCACAAACTGCCCTCGTAAGTTAAATTCTCTTTGGCATTTGTTCTCCTTTATGGAGCATCTGAAACACAGTTTATTACACCAGCACTATTTGTGTGATTTCACATCCATGTATTTGACCCGACAGCTGGTGACAAAATGGCACAAACTGTGTAAAAGAGGGTAGCAAAAGAAGATAAACAAGAAGAAAATAGCAAACGCTGTTGGCTAATCTCAATTAGATGCATGGATTGTTACAATAAACTCAGCAACTGAAATCTGCAGATCCTAAGCTTTCAAACAAGGTATAATGTGTATATGTCCTGTGTGTGATCATTACAACATTTGATGTTTATTTGTGGTTAATGTAACTTTGGCTAACTGCGAGCTAAAAGCGAAAAGACTTGCTGCAAAATCATATTTCAGGTAGGATAAATTTTCAAAAAATGCTATGGTTAAGTGCACCAACAAATAAACAAGACATATTTTCTCTGGATCGCTTGAAAACGACCGTAAAAGTGTTTAAATAATCTCTTGCTGGCGGGTCGGATCGCTGCGATAGACCGCGGTTAGCCTGTAAAGACATTAGCCACAAACAAACATCAAATGTATTGATCACACTCTGGGCAAATACACATGTTGTACCTTGTTTGAAAGCTTAGGATCCGTAGAATTCAGGTGCAGGGTTTATTTTAACTGTCAGTTAATCTAAATGAGATAAAACTACGAAACAGTGCAGCTACAGCATTAGCTACCTTCTTGTTTATCCCTTTTAGCTACACTCTTTTACACAATTTGTGCTTTTTTGTCTTTATAGCTGTCGGCAAAACACGTCAAATCATGGGTGTTAAATCACACTGTTAGTGCTGGCATAATAAACGATGTTTCAGATGCTCCATAAAGGAGAAGGAGGCAATTCTGTAGCTGCGCTATCTAGTAGGCTAGTCTCAATTAGATACACTGACAGTTAAATCAAACCCAGCGTCTGAATTCTACAGGTCCTAAGCTTTCAAACAAGGTATGGCATGTGTATATTCCCTTTGTGTGATCAGTACAACATTTGATGTTTATTTTTGGCTAATGTAACTTTGGCTAACTGCAGGCCATCGCAGCGATCCGACCGGCACACGATTAATTAAATACTTTAACAGTAGTTTTCAAGCGATCCAGAGAAAATATGCCTTGCTTGTTTGTTGGTGCACATGACTATAGCTTATTTGGAAAAAATAACCTACATGAAATATGATTTTGCCGCAAGTTTTATCAGCAGGTTACGTCAGTGAAATTAATGGGTTGAAGAGCTGACCGGAGTGTTTCCGAGTTCTGTGCGTAAAAGTAGAAAAAGTGGGCGGGCGAAATAAGACGGATTATGACAACCCAGAACACGGCAATAGTTTACCATTTTAATTTTTTTCAAACTTCGAACATTCACATGCTTTAACGTCTGTGTTTTGACCATGGATGTGTTATGACAGCGGCCGCATATCGCCAACATGGCCGACTTCCGGTTTGATGACGTCACGTGAAAACGATCTATAGTGCCCTGTATTTGGCTCCATCCCTCTTTCCATCAACTCTGACCATATTCCCTGTCCCTGCTGAAGAAAAGCATGTGCAGAAAATAATGCTGCCACTTGAATTTTTGATTGTGTGGATGGTGCATTCAGAGTCATGAGCAGTGTTCGGTTTCTGCCACACACAGCGTTTTGCATTTTGGCCAAAAAGTTCAATTTTGGTCTCATCTGACCAGAGCACCTTCCTCCACATGGTTACTGTGTCCCCCACATGGCTTTTGGCAAAGTGAAAACGGGATTCCTTATGGCTTTCTTTCAGCAATGGCTTTCTTCCATAAAGGCCAGATTTGTGTAGTGCACGACTAAAAGTTGTACTGTTGACAGATTCTCTAACCTGAGCTGTAGATCTTTGCAGTTCCTCCAGAGTCACCATGGGCCTCTTGGCTGCATCTCTGACCAGTTCTCTCCTTGTTCAAACTGTAAGTTTAAGTGTACGGCCTGGTCTTGGTAGATTTGCAGTTGTGCCATACTCCTTCCATTTATGGATGATGGTGTAAACAGTGCTCTGTGAGATGTTTAGAGCCTTGGAAATCTTTTTATAACCTAATCCTGCTTTTTACTTCTTCACAGCTTTATCCCTGACCTGTGTGGTGTGTTCTTTGGTCTTCATGGTGCTGACCGCTCCCCAATACTCTCAAACAAACCTCTGAGGTTTTTACAGAACAGCTACATTAATACTGAGGGTGGATTACACACAGGTGGACTCTATTTATTTGTTAGGTCAACATTGGAACCTTCTAAAGCCTCTAAAAGTAATGTGTTGCACTCAGAAGAAAAGGGGTGTGAACAATTTTGCACGCCTACTTTTCAGCTTTTTATTTGTAAAAAAAAAAAATAGATCATGTATGACTGTCCTTCCACTTCACAATTGTGTGCAACTTAGTGTTGGTCTTTCACACAAAGTTTCACTGAAATATGTTTGATTTTTGTGGTAATAATAAGAGAAAATGTAGAAAAGTTCAAGGGGTGTGAATATTAACCCTTCGCAAGGCACTGTATATGGTTCAAAACTGCTCCATAGCTACATTCCAACAATAGTAATTATTTAAACTCTGTTGCTTCTTACAGTTACAATTTTCACATTTTAGGCGGGGCTTTTCAGTTCTGCAGTTTTGAACAGGAAGTCAGTAGAGCTGTTCCTATTTTTAAGCTGTTTTAGATCAAGTTTGTGTTTTACAATGAACAAAAGGTAAATTACTGATCTGCACATGTTCTAATTTCTTATTAAACATAAAAAAACACACACCCCTTTAAACTTTGTCACAGTGGAGGCCTGTCTTATATTTTCTGGAACCGTTCCAGCCTAGGAACCTCTGTTGCTAACTTACAGCGGTGAAGAGCTGAGACATCCCACAATGCACTGCACGGATTGTTCCGAAAATAAATAAGCATTTATAACAACATATGATCTGTGAAGGATGAGTTTGTAATGGATGAAAAGTTTCATTGCCTCACATTTTAAACACATAACAAACTTATAAACTATAAAACTAGACATGTGTAGGTTCACTGTGCCCTTACTAAAAGTATTTGTTTGTCTAATACTCAGAGCAGCGCCTCGCACCTGAAGATCAAACAATGTACCACTCCAATCATGAGGATGCAGTTCCTTTCAATAGACCTATATAAGGTCTCGTCCTCTACATCTCGCCCTTCTTTCAACTCAGCCACGATGGAGGACAGGCCTGCTGGACCTGTAGGTAGAGGACTACGTATATACTCTTAGACCTGCAGTTACACACGTAACTAACATTTCTTTTTCGTGATTGCTACGCCCTCTACTGGCCTGGAAGGTCGTAAGAAAAATTTACTCGCAGCAGGCATGAAAACACATGATTGGAGCGCACCTGCAGACCTATGTACACACGGACAGCTATGAAGCAGGTGAAAATGACAAAAACTGGAGGTGGAAAATGCAGCACTAACACCCTTAGGTCGTCCCAACAATCACCACAGTAAAAACCAACAACCAGAGGTTAACGAAAAGGCCATCTCTCCCAAGAGCGCCTAACTACAACTGCAGGAGGAGCATCGAGAAGGGGGTACTTAAACTAAAACCAATAAGTGGGGGCCGCGCTTCATAGCTTGGCACACCCAGTGGGCCAGGACGGTGCTGTCCTGACTGGGCTAACAAATGACTGTGTTCCTCTACCGCTGAAGTGTGCAGAGGAGGACAAAAAAAGTATTGCATAAAAAGCCTGAGGCCCCAAAAAGTAAAGTTACATTGAGTTTGGTTTCATAAAAGTCATTCAAACATTTAAGTGAACCTTTCAGAGTCTTTGTCGTGACGTGGGAGACCCAATGAAAAGGCCCTGCTAATAGAGATGGCCTGTGTTTTGGGTTTATGGAAACAGAATGTGGGGCTATAGTTGTAAAGTTTTATCAGTAGGTCCTACATTGTGTTTGTTCGTTATGTTCCTGCGAGTCCTTTGCGGCGGCAGCACAGATTCAGGATGAGCGCTGTGCGGATGGCCGGGTCTCTCAGTCCGTACACCAGGACACTCAGACACTTGGGCAGGATGATGAGAAAGATGTAGATCGTGATCTGAACACGGATGAACATGAGACGTGGCAGAACGTAGTACAGCGCCACATGCAGGACGTCTGTGAAAGTGGAGGCGACCATCAGGCTGAGCTGGAACAGGTGCAGCAGCAGAGTGTTGCGAGCTTTGCGCGCAGATGCCTGAAAGAGAGCGCACACTGAAGACTTTAAAGAATAACAGAGTAAATTATTTTTTTATCATCTCAAGCATCTGGATGTCATGACTGAATGTCATTGATGCCATCCTCAGCCAATTAGAAAAAGGTTTACAGCCAAAACATTTTCTGCCAGTAAGTTAGGAAGACGCAGCAGTTCTATTTAATCCCTTCTGACCTGGTGCCTTAAGCACTAAATGATAATTTTTTGCGCATGCACAGGTTGAGAATCTAACAAAGTCACCTTTGACCTCTCGGTGACCCACATGTGGTCATGTGACACTGGGAGCTCAGTACCTTTTCTACTTCACAGGAGTTGATTTGACGCAACAGAGCAATTTTGGATTATACTTGTTTTTTTCTATCTTACTGATTGTTGCTGACTGTAAACCCGCAACTGTGTCGAAGCTGTTCTCGCTGTTCAGGGGTTGTACAAGAGTCATCGTCCTATCGGCTAGCGAAGCCGGGTGAGTACAAATTTTCACGTGCCGTCTCTGTTATGTGTTGATTTCTTTGATTTAGCGACTGCTATTGAGCAAACCTAATGAGTTCTGCTCTTAGCTCGATAGCCATTGCTATTCTGTCACAAGCGTGCTCTGCTCTGTGTTTGATGGCTACTAACTGTTAGCTACTTAGTTTAGCTTTCCTTATTATTATCCTAAGGGCGTTTTTATCATCTCAGTGTTTTTAGTTTTTTTGATCCAGTCTAGTTTATTGCCAGAAGTTTGGACTGTGTGCTGATTTTGAGCTAATCACAGGTGACGTCTCCTGGTCATCTTGATTCTTTACCTTGGGGTTTATTTGTTTGTTTACATTAAATTGGACTGATTTTAATTATATTGATATATACAATTGTATTAATTGTGAATTTATACATTTATGGTATTTAAAAAAATAGTGAGGGAAATTTGAGTGGCATTTTCAGCTCAACCGTTTTCTCCCTTGGTGCACTGGACACATTTTGAATCACTAGTGGTAATTACAGCTCGACCTGATTCGGTATGACTTTTTTTTTCTCATTCTTTTGGTAGGCGCTCTCTGCTGTCTACATTTTGTTTGAGTTTGTCTGAGCTCTGCTTAACATGCTGGAGTGTTTGTGCTGTGGAGCCTGCATGGCTCCTATGCAGCAGGATGATGACCATGATGTGTGTCATCATGCCTTGGAGTGGAACATCTGAGGCTGTGACAATTCTTGCCCTAACTGCAGGATAATGCCACATATTGTCAGCGTGGCTTGGCTAGCAGAGCTGGAGCCAACTGATTCGGACAATGGCGTTTGCTCTGCCCAGTTGCCCGCTGCTCAGGCCTCGAGATCCACGCTCCACTCCATCAACCCTGTCAGCAGTTCCACAGAAAAACTCTCAGGGCAAGTTTGCTGCTCGCATGGATCATCTGTCATCAGAACTGGCCCAGATGAAGGCCCTGCAACTAAATGCTTATCTATTTTCTGGCAAGCATAGAAGTGACTTTTCATTGCAAGAGGTGGCCTCCGTCTCTGAGGATGCCATCTCTGTGGCCGCATCAGACACCCATTTCTGCGCAGGATGCCTTAGAGTTGGAGTCTGGAGCCTCGGACACAGACTCTCATGCTTCTGTGAGTTTACTGCCCTCCTCTGTCTGTCATGGCCCACCTATAGTTGGACTTTCCTCAGATGCCTGAGGTGGCTGCTAGTGCCTTTTTAAAGCAGCGAGCTGTGCCTTCTATTGCCGTGCCTCATGGAGTACATTAAGGAGTTGCACTCCTGCTAGTCGAACACTAGAGCATTCTCACGCTTGACATCCGATTGCCGGGCCTTGGGGTCCATTCAAATTTAGGATTAGGACACATGCCACCTGTCGAACCAGCTGTAGCCTCATTAACTGTTTTTCCCGAGGAGGGTTTTGAGGCTAATCTCAAGAGCCCAAATTTCCAGTGTCGTCTTACAGATGAGTTCCTTTGTGAAGCATATGAAGCAGGAGCAGGGATGGGGAGGATGGGAAATTCCATCTAATTTCTTGCTTGGACCTTCCTACGCACTCGAGACAACAATTGCGGATGCACCAAACCAAAGGACTTCTCGACACTTCCTTCCACGCATTTGCTCTTATGTCAAGAGAGCTCAGGCGTATGTTGTTGATTTTGGCCCAAGTTTATCGACGGGTTTAGTTGGCACAGTAGCCTCTTACAAACCCATGTAAGAGGACATTAAGAAGTGTCCCGATTGTCCCAGGAGAACTGTTTGGAACCGTCGCACTAGAGGCGCTGGAGCGCTCTGCACAAGCTACTCAAAGAGTCAATTGGTTGGTCTCCACAGGTGAGTGCCTTAACATGGTGTCCTCCTGCTCTTCATGGATCAGCAATTCCACTAGTCCCAGAGGGGCTATCCCGTTCATGTGTTGGACCACAGTACGATCGGAGGAGAATGACTTGTGCTTCAACATCAGGGCCTGGTCATTCTGCTCAACCTTCTCAGTGACTTTCCAAGGCCCTTAGGAGAGACCTCTGACGACGGGATACTTTACCCAAGCACAATTGGAATACAGGGCTGCACACACATCAAATGTGTAAGTGTTGTGCACCCTTTCCCAAGGCTACCAACTTCTGTTTCACCGTCGGTCCCCTGTACCAGACCTCGTCAGGTGGACCATTATCCACAGCGAGGCCAAAGCCCGGGAACTTACTTGCAAGATTGTTACCTTACTGGACAAAGGAGCAATAGTGTCAATAGACACTACTATTATTCATGATATTTCCTGCTGTCGAAAAAGACGGGCAACCCGTGTCCAGTTTCGGACCTGCGTGGTCTGTGTGTTTTTAAAAACACTTTCTTTTCTTTCTGCTAAGGACCATGGAGATGTTGCAGGCGATATTTCCAGGGGAATGGTTCACATCGATTGATCTGAGAGACCCTTTTTTTTACACGTGGTAATCGCAACACACCACCAACAATTTCTGCACTTCGCTTTCCGAGGCCGTCATTTCCAGTTTTGTGTCCTCCCTTTCAGACTGTCCCTATCATCAATGGTCTTCACAAGGTGTGTTGCTGCCACACTGGACCCCTTGCAGGTCAGCTTCCTGGAAATATTGCCATACCTGGACGACTAGTCTGTGCTCCCACGTACGATCAAACTATTCAAGACCCTCAAACTGTTCTCGATCACAGTCAATCTGGAAAGAGCAACCTGGCTCCTTCCCAGGTGTCTGTGTTTCTCGGCATCGCCTTTAACTCGATTGCGATGACTGCCCATCATCAGCACAAGGGTCGACAGCATTATTGAAATGCGTCCTCCGTTTTTAGGAAGGTCTGGTGCTGCCCTCCGTGCAGTACCTTCGCCTATTGGGGAAGCTGACGACTGCCTCCACTGTGGTGCCACTGGGGTTGCTGTTCCTTTGCCACATTCAAATCTGGCTCAACACCAACCGGCACATTTTGCTCACAGGCAGGCGGATCCCTAGATCCCTCAGTGTCTCGAGTACCTGTCATGCTGGAGAGACAGGTCCTGGGTGGAGAGGGGTGTTCCACTGGGGTCTCTTCCTTCCCGGCGGGCACTAGTGCACATTGACGCATCCCACACAGGGTGTGGTGTGACGTGGCAGAGGCGCATGATACAAGGATCATGGTCCACAGGCGTCAGAGAGGAGCACATTAATGTTCTAGAATTAATGTCAGTGACCTTAGTCCTGGAGCATTTTCATCTAGCTCTCACTGAAAGACATGTCATGATATGCTCTGACAGCACCACAGTGGTTCACTAAATCAACCACCTTGGTTCACTGTATCAACCACCTGGGGGCACTAGGTTGTTGAGACTGTTGGAGCTGACGCAACAGCTCTTTTTTTGGGCCGCTCCCCACTTCCTCAGCTTGAGGACAATTTTGGCCTGCCAGGATTTAGTTTTCCGCTCTCTAAAGCCTCTGCCTCACTGGCGGGATCTCCAGTCCGAGTTTCTACAGGCTTCTACAACCTGACCCCTGGAGCCTTCAGCTTTGGGTGGGTCCGACACACCCTTCTCTGAATATGACGGTGAGATAGGACACACTATCTCCAGCGCGAGGGGGATGTCGCCTAGATGATTGTTTGTGAATAAGTGGAAACTCTTTTATATTTGTGATCTGAGCTTTCTCTGATCTAAGAACCAAAGCACATGAGTTAACACGGGCATTTATCAAAGCTTGTGCTGCAGCCGAATTCAAAGAAGAAAACTTGTTTTCAGTTTACACTGACATGTTAATCAAAGCTGCTCGACTGTGGTTGGACAGAAAAGGTTTTGCCGTTTTTCTCCAAAAGTGAACAATGAGCTGAACTTCCTTACCCGGAAAAATTCCTTCTCTCCACTGAGTGCTCAAGGGTTCATGGGAGTTTGTAAAACCAGTCCACGTGTATTTTGTGAATCTGGTGAAGGCAGTTGACGGTGTGTGTCCTGTGAGGAACACTCTGGGAATACAGAGTCCGGGCCCTTTGCTCTTTGCTGTCGAGGCCCTGTACGACCAGCAGGAGTTGTGTTTGCCTTGCTGCAGTATGTCAGACCTGTTCACTGTGCATGTTGGACATGTTGGCTTTATAGAACGAGAACCAGCAAAGTTTACAGCCAAGTGTGAAGAGACAGGAGTGAAGATCAATTCTCCAAATTTAGTTTCATGCATGGTTCTTGACTGAAAATATGTTTCGCCCTCTCCAGGTGGGTAAAGTTCAAGTAGCTTGGGTTCATGAGCGAGAGAAGGATGGAGCATGAGACTGACTGGAAGTGTCTACACTCATGTTGCTGTATCAGATCTTTGTGGTGAAGAAGGAACTTCTATGCAATGCAAAGCTCTTGATTTAGATCACAAATAAAATGGAGCCACTGCTCCTCCATGTCAAGAGGGACAAAGTCTCCCTGTTGAGGTTTTCTGGGCTTGACCCACCGAGAGACCTTGGGAAAGACACAGGACTCTGGAGACATTGTGCCTTACGACTGGCCTGGGATCACCTCAGGATCCCTATTGAAGAGCTAGAGAAAGTGTGTATGGAAACGCGTGGACCTCCCTGCTCAGACTGCTGCCACAGCAACCTCGCTCTAGATAGGCAAAGGAAAAAGTAAAATATAATAAATGCACACTTGTAGATTAAGAGACATTTGTACCTGGTCTGTGGAGAGAGAGTTTGCTGTTCTCATCACAGCGGCGTAGGATCCAGCGATGGAGAGAAATGCCACCACAAACAGAGTGTAAACCAGCGCCTCACCAAAGACTTGAGAGTGAGGAGTGGGATAGAGCAAAAGGCTGTTACACAAATCAGTCATCTGCAGCCGAAAGACACAAAAGCACAAAGACAATTAGTAGAAAAGAGCCCTCGTTACTTTTTAAGCAAACCAATAATGGATGTCTTTGTATTTGAAACTATTTGGATCTCCACCCATGTATTATATATTCTACGTTTGTGATGCTTAGAGATGCACAGAGGCTTCTGTTCATCTTCTGAATTGTTCTGTCATTTCCTTTAGTAATTCATACTGTATTTGTATGTTAAAAAAGGTAGAATTTTGTCCTGCTGGCAACTTTTGAAAGCATTTGTGCCATAGATCAACTCCTGTATGAATGAAGATTACACCACGCTGATTTGCATCACAAATTATCTTCACCCTGCACCGTCATAATCCCACCAGACACCACCAGTTGGATACCTGTGCTTTTTAAATCAAATCACGTCTGTGTTCTGCACCTCTGACGGCGTCATGTGAACACACTAAAATAAAACTATAGCAATGAGCAGACTAATGTGGGAACTATGGGAAATAAACATACAGTAAAAATGTTACTTAAAAAAGTTGCTGAACAAATAAACTTGTCTCTTATCTCATTTATCCCTGATCAGACTTATTCACATGAAACCAACTGAAACCTCACTCACCTGTGCGCTGAGCGCGGGCATGTTGGACGGCGGCAGCATTAAGCCCAGTCGCACCAGGACCGTGGACACAGTGAGTGCCCACGCAGCGAGACACGCCCACACACTGTTCCGGGGCGTGGCGATGGCGGCGTGGCGCAGAGGCATGCGCACAGCAACTAAGCGCTCCAGGGACATCAGGACCAGCATGAGTGGAGAGAAGTCATGCGTGGCGTGCGTCATGAGCACGAGCAGAGCGCACAGCGGGAAAACCAGCAGCAGGCGCATCGAGCCCAACAAGAACAGTGTCTGCATGAGGATCATCTGCAGCGTGTCGGCCAGCAGCAGGTGGAACAGAAGCACGTGACGAGACGCCTCACGAAACACAGCCCGAGAGCGCAGCGTGTACAGGATCAACACGTTCACCCCGAAGAACACCAGGCAGGGCAGAGAGGCAGCTAATCCAAACAGAGCGCGCTCCAACACCACCAAACCGGTAAACTGAACCTCTACGGAGGTCGAGTTCTGCTCCATCACCCAGAGACACGTCTGATCAGCTCGTTCACTTTACATCACAAATGTCCTCCAAAGTCAGTTCAGACTTTCAGACTAAAATTCAGACTAAAATGAAACTTGTTCTGTCAAATGAACATTATGAACTGTAACACATTAAAATGAATTAAAACATGAATCAAGCATCACATCAGTTTCATCTTCTCTCCATGGCCTGGCGTTTCTCTCTCTCTGAGGTCAGCAGATCAGCTACAGCTCATCAGCAGAAGTTGGTTGTGATGGTGCTTCTTCTGGAACCAGTGTCTTTGCTGGAACCAGTGTCTTTGCCCCGGAGAGTCACAAAAAATGTTAACTTTAATATGTTTATGTATGAAACATTAGTCTACAAGTTCACTGAGGAAAGTCCTGCTTTTCACCAACATGAGCGAGTCAGGTCTGTGTTTTTAACGTTTCAGAACCAGAAGAAACAGATGTTCACATTTGTTTGGTCCTTTCAGACACGACTCGTCCCGTCACAGCTGTGCAGGAGCTAAACACGCTCCAAAGTCAGGCCTCAGTTTTCTGACAGAAATGCAACAACATTTGAACATTTCAGTTCAACATCTCATTTTGACTTTTCAGTCCAGTTTAAAAAGCAGATAAACTGCTCTCAAATGTTGTAAAGAAACAGTATAAAGTTTGACTGTAAAATGTACAAAATGTACTTTTACTTTTGTTCTTTCACTGTTGAGTTTAACTCAATTCAACTCATCTACAAATACATTTTTACAGTGTAATCCTGTAAACAAAGTCCTTACACAGCCCTACTTTAAACCTATTTACTGTTTCAACCTGAAACATAAACATAACATTAGTACTTATTATTATCTTTTGGTCAAACAGGACAAAACTGAAGCTCGTCTGAAATCAAGACCAAGGACTTCAGCTCAAATCAGGACCAGGACTATAACCGGTCTAAGCGATGAACACAGACAGAAGTCACACGAGACTCTGCACATGAAATAACACAACAGAATATACAGAAGATACAGTCTGAAAATGATCAAACAAACAAATATAAAGCTTTCATTTGTTTTGGAGAAATTACAACCAGAGAAAAAGCAAAGCCGAGACATCAACAAAACACTGGACACTTAGGTCTGGTTTTGTACAAATGAACAGTTCAATAAGATCAACAATAAAGAGAAACACAGTGATGTGTTAAATGCAACTTAACTTCACTCTGATCTCAAATTAAACACAAAATGACATTATAATGAAATGCACTGTGGGTCTTTATCTGTTGTACGTCTGTAAAACAGTGTAGGTCAGCAGGATTCATCACAAATGAGAAGTCAAAGTTACAAATTAAATGAAACAATACAACATCTCCTGTCTGCATCAAACAGCTCGTTCTGAAGCTTCCATTTGTTCTAACAAGTTTTAAAGTCTTCCATTAGTTTGATAACAAAATCTATTGGAGTCTTTCTTTCTCAGTAATTTTGTCAGTTCTCCAAAAGTAAAAAGTGAAGTGTACAGAAAATCAGACAAACTACAAATCTAACTGCATAAAGAGGCTGCAGCCAACAGCAGAGCATTACTTTGAGCTCGTGGAAGACACAAGATGAAACAGATAAATATGAGTGAAACATGAACCTGAGCGCTCAGATCAGCTGCCCCGGAGTGTCAGACTTAAGCCTAAACACAGCTCTTTAAAGCTGTGAGCGATCATGTGACCTGACCATGACGTCACTGAAAACTCACTGTTGCTACGTCCGAAAATGGCAAACTCCACAGCTCCTGCTCCTTGATGCAGACGTGTGTCACCAGACGCCATGAGAAGAACCGTCCAAATGAAGCAGTAGGAGTTTGGAGCCTGTATGTTTCTTGTCATTGCTCTTTTAGGCAGAGCAAGGCAAATTAATTTGTATAGCACAATTTATACACAAAGCAACTCAAGGCAGGAAAAGATGCATCAAAAATACAAAACAAAACAACGTTAAAAAAATATAATCATCATAACATTTATTTTAAAAGAAATAAAAAGTGCAGACAAAGCTTTTCAGTCATGCACAGACAAACAAAAATGTTTTGAGCCCAGATTTAAAGGGGACCTATTATGTCACTTTTTATGTTTTTAACCTTGTTATAATGGCCTTCCTTTATCATTAGTTTTTATTAGGGCTGTCAAAGTTAACGCGTTAATCATGCGATTAATCATAAAAAATTAACGCATTAATCATGAATTATCGCAGATTAATCACACTCGTTAATTTGACCGCTCAGTACGCGCTTCAGCGCGGAGGGAGCGCGTACTGCGCGGAGGGATACCTGGAAGGCGGCGGCGCAGGTTGTTATTAGGTCTGCGTAGCAGCTCAAGTGAACGCATACGCGGTGTAACATGAATGGGGAGACAACGACCGGTGCGCCCGCCTCGGCAGAACTCGGCAGAACATCCCGACGGGACTCTAGATAAAACGAAGGTAGTGTGCATATATTGCAATAATGAACTCTCCTTTCAACGAAGCACAACAAGCTTGAAATACCACCTTAAAACAAACATGTGTTTGAGGCAGCGGCTGCAAGAGCGCTGCTACTAGACTAACTTACACCAAGCCGAGCACGACAATGTTAACAAAAGCATCACAGATAAGTTAAGCAACTCTTTTGCTAAATGGATCGTCACAGCATGTAGACCCACTAACATCGTTAAAGACCAAGGGACGCAAAATATCAATGATTATGCATATGGCCACAGGTGATCCCACTTACAAGTTACCTTCCAGAGGAACAATCACAACCAGAATAAACCAACTGTAGAGCGCAAATAATAATAGACATATTCAAGTAACAAACATTTGAATGTTAAGACATTCTAACAGTCATTTTCAAAATGTTGTAGTCTTTTATAGAATATATTTGAAAGTTTCCAATCAAGAAATTAACTGCGATTAATCGTGATTAATCAAAATTTGAAAGTGTGATTAATCTGATTAAAAAAATTTATCGTTTGACAGCACTAGTTTTTACTCAAAGTTATATTTGAATTGATTCATGCATGGCTGAGTAATCTTATATTATTCTTCAGCTGCAGTTCAAGTGCTCAGAAATCCCCGTTCTCACCTACCACCTATCCCCTCCCTCTTGTCTGTATTTACTTGTTATAATTCAAAAGATTAATACTCAGAGTGACGCATATATGGTTCAAAACTGCTCCATAGCTACATTCCAACAATAGTAATTATTTAAACTCTGTTGCTTCTTACTGGGAATTTACACCAGGAGCTGCAGCAGCACGTAACTGAAGCAGCACGTCATACGCGCGTATTTTGAAAAGCTTCAATCCCCACTAGACGCGTCAGTGCTGCTCCAACAACGCGAGCCTGAGCGTCTACACACATGATTAAACCAAAAAACGGCTCCATATTATGAACGAGGAAGAGCCTAAAACTGTGAATAGGTGCAGTGTTTTGTTTTTTTTTCAAAAGCATTTACAAGCCGCGGCTGCTGCATTTGCATATTTTACATCAGTTTTTTTTTTTTTTTTTTGCCTACTTCACGTTGTACTAAGAACCTTAATTTTTCTTCTATTTTTCACCTCGTCCCGCAATTGATAGTGTAGGATCGGGACAATCTCTCTCTCTCTCTCATCCACGTGCGCGCGCCTTAGCACCCAAACAGGCACACGCAGCACCGGGTACAGCAGGCGGAGGGAGAGCATGACCCGCCGAGAGAGGAAAGCAGAAGCAGGTAGGGCGAAAACGGCTCATATAAAGCGATTGTGAACCGAGGGAACAGCGTTGTTTTCACAAACACGTTCGTTACAAGTTAAGCTGTAAGATGATGTGTGGTTTATAACAGTCTGACTCATATTCGTGGAGAAAAGAGCCTCTTAAGGACATGATTTAAAGAAATCAGAAAGTTTGCAATGTTCACGGCCGTTCGCGGAGCTTCTGGGCACGGTACATGTTGTTTTAGTGGCTTTAACCTTTGTAGTTAACGCATTTTGAAAGGGCATCGGAACTTTATTTTGTCTCTGCGCGGCTTTTTCCTGTGTTTTTCCTGCTAAAAAGCCCGGGAGACGCGCCGCTGACGCTGGTAAATTAGAAGTCCGACCTATTTTGAACGACGCGTAGCGTATTGACGGCCGTTAGACGCGCGTCTCACACTTCTGGTGTAAATGGTCAGAACCAAATCAGACTTGATTCCATTATAAGCGTATCCTGCGCGTATGACAGCCGTATGACGTGCTGCTGCAGTTACGCGCTGCTACAGCTTTGGTGTAAATTGGGGGTTACGGTTACAATTTTCACATTTTAGGCGGGGCTTTTCAGTTCTGCAGTTTTGAACAGGAAGTCAGTAGAGCTGTTCCTATTTTTAAGCTGTTTTAGATCAAGTTTGTGTTTTACAATGAACAAAAGGTAAATTACTGATCTGCACATGTTCTAATTTCTTATTAAACATAAAAAAACACACACCCCTTTAAACTTTGTCACAGTGGAGGCCTGTCTTATATTTTCTGGAACCGTTCCAGCCTGGGAACCTCTGTTGCTAACTACAGCGGTGAAGAGCTGAGACATCCCACAATGCACTGCACAGATTGTTCCGAAAATAAATAAGCATTTATAACAACATATGATCTGTGAAGGATGAGTTTGTAATGGATGAAAAGTTTCATTGCCTCACATTTTAAACACATAACAAACTTATAAACTATAAAACCAGACGTGTAGGTTCACTGTGCCCTTACTAAAAGTATTTGTTTGTCTAATACTCAGAGCAGCGCCTCGCACCTGAAGATCAAACAATGTACCACTCTAATCATGAGGATGCAGTTCCTTTCAATAGACCTATATAAGGTCTCGTCCTCTACATCTCGCCCTTCTTTCAACTCAGCCACGATGGAGGACAGGCCTGCTGGACCTGTAGGTAGAGGACTACGTATATACTCTTAGACCTGCAGTTACATACGTAACTAACATTTCTTTTTCGTGTTTGCTACGCCCTCGCCGATGGCATAACTTACACGAAGGTCGTAAGAAAAATGTACTCGCAGCAGGCATGAAAACACATGATTGGAGCGCACCTGCAGACCTATGTACACACGGGCAGCTATGAAGCAGGTGAAAATGACAAAAACTGGAGGTGGAAAATGCAGCACTAACACCCTTAGGTCGTCCCAACAATCACCACAGTAAAAACCAACAACCAGAGGTTAACGAAAAGGCCATCTCTCCCAAGAGCGCCAACTACAACTGCAGGAGGAGCATCGAGAAGGGGGTACTTAAACTAAAACCAATAAGTGGGGGCCGCGCTTCATAGCTCGGCACACCCAGTGGGCCAGGACGGTGCTGTCCTGACTGGGCTAACAAATGACTGTGTTCCTCTACCGCTGAAGTGTGCAGAGGAGGACAAAAAAAGTATTGCATAAAAAGCCTGAGACCCCAAAAAGTAAAGTTACATTGAGTTTGGTTTCATAAAAGTCATTCAAACATTTAAGTGAACCTTTCAGAGTCTTTGTCGTGACGTGGGAGACCCAATGAAAAGGCCCTGCTAATAGAGATGGCCTGTGTTTTGGGTTCATGGAAACAGAATGTGGGGCTATAGTTGTAAAGTTTTATCAGTAGGTCCAACATTGTGTTTGTTTGTTTGTTATGTTCCTGCGAGTCCTTTTGCAGCGGCAGCACAGATTCAGGATGAGCGCTGTGCGGATGGCCGGGTCTCTCAGTCCGTACACCAGGACACTCAGACACTTGGGCAGGATGATGAGAAAGATGTAGATCGTGATCTGAACACGGATGAACATGAGACGTGGCAGAGCGTAGTACAGCGCCATCTGCAGGACGCTCATATAGGTGGAGGCGACCATCAGGCTGAGCTGGAACAGGTGCAGCAGCAGAGTGGTCCGAGCTTTGCGTGCAGACGCCTGAAAGAGAGAGCACACTGAAGACAAACTAAACCATAGCAGCTTACCAAAGCCTGATCCTGTCAAATCTCAGAAGCTAAGCATATTGGGCCTGGGCAGTACTTGGATGGGAGACTTTGGAGGAACATCAGGAGTTACATTGGGACAAACAGAGAAGAAAATCGTGTCTTTAGACAAGACACTTCACCCACATTGCCTCATCTGAATCTGTGTGAGTGTGAATGGTTGGTGGTGAATGGAGCGGCCGATGGCACAAAATGGCAGTCTCTCTTCTGTCAGTCTGCCCCAGGGCAGCTGTGGCTACAACAGTAGCTTACCAATATCGAGTGTAGCGTGAATGACTAGTGCATGTTGGAAACCCCCAGGGCTGCGCTTTGTCACCGGTCCTGTTCATTGTTTTGTTTTTTTTTGTCTTTAAGACTTTATAAAACCAAAACCTGCAAGGTTTGCAAGCGAGTGTGAAGCAACAGAGATAGAGATCAATCAATTCAATTCCATGCACAGTTCTTCACCAGATAAAAAGGTGCCCTCTTCTGGTGGGTTTAGTGAGAGAAGCATCTGCAGTGATGTATCAGTGTATTAGATCATTGTGATGAAAATGTAACTTCGAAACGCAAAGCAAAGTCAGAAGCTTTAAATTATTGAGTGAAAAGGGCAGAAGCACAGATACAAGTGTTCAAAAGGGCAGTGGCAGCTCCTGACTAATTTCTTTAGAGATGCTATGTCATAGAGACATTTGTACCTGGTCAGTGGAGAGAGAGCGCGCTGCGCTCATCACAGCGGCGTAAGATCCAGCGATGGAGAAGAATGCTACCACAAACAGAGTGTAAACCAGCGCCTCGTTAAAGAGTCGTGACTGTGAGGTGGGATAGAGCACCAGACTGTTACACGTCTGCGACATCTGCAGTCGAGAGACACAAAAGTGAACACGATATTATAGATGTGGACAATAGTGCCCACAGAAGAACTAAGGAAACTAAACTTCTCATTTATCCCTGATCAGACTTATTCCCATGAAACAGAAACCAGCTGACGCTCACTCACCTGTGCGCTGAGCACGGGCATGTTGGACGGCGGCAGCATTAAACCCAGTCGCACCAGGACCGTGGACACAGTGAGCGCCCACGCAGCGAGACACGCCCACACGCTGTTCCGGGGCGTGGCGATGGCGGCGTGGCGCAGAGGCATGCGCACAGCAACTAAGCGCTCCAGGGACATCAGGACCAGCATGAGTGGGGAGAAGTCATGCGTGGTAACCGTCATAACCACGAGCAGGGCACATAGTGGAATAACTAGGAGCAGACGCACTGATGACAACAAGAACAGCGTCTGCATGAGGATCATCTGCAGCGTGTCGGCCAGCAGCAGGTGGAACAGAAGCACGTGACGAGACGCCTCGCGGAACACAGCCCGAGAGCGCAGCGTGTACAGGATAAACACGTTCACCCAGAAGAACACCAGGCAGGGCAGAGAGGCTGTGAAACTGAACAAAGCATTCTCAAACATCAACATGTACTGAGTCCCAGCAGAGGATGAGTTCTGCTCCATCAGAAATAGTTTGTTCACTCAGCAAGTGTCCTTCTCCTCACACATGTTCATGAGCAAAAACTTGGGTTATTTCTATTCAAGTGTCTCCCATCACGGACAAAAGTCCTGCTCTTCACCAACATGAGCGAGTCAGGTCTGTGTTTTTAACGTTTCAGAACCAGAAGAAACAGATGTTCACGTTTGTTTGGTCCTTTCAGACACGACTCGTCCCGTCACACAGCTGTGCAGGAGCTAAACACGCTCCAAAGTCAGGCCTCAGTTTTCTGACAGAAATGCAACAACATTAACATTTCAGTTCAACATCTCATTTTGACTTTTCAGTCCAGTTTAAAAAGCAGATAAACTGCTCTCAAATGTTGTAAAGAAACAGTATAAAGTCTTCACTGTAAAATGTACAAAATGTACTTTACTTTTGTTCTTTCACTGCTGATTATAAGTGAATTCAACTCATCTACAAATACATTTTTACAGTGTGATCCTGTAAACAAAGTCCTTACACAGCCCTACTTTAAACCTATTTACTGTTTTAACTTCAAACATAAACATCACATTAGTACTTATTATTATCTTTTGGTCAAAACAGGACAAAACTGAAGCTCGTCTGAAATCAAGACCAAGACTTCAGCTCAAATCAGGACCAGGACTATAACCGGTCTAAGCATGAACACAGACAGAAGTCACACGAGACTCTGCACATGAAATAACACAACAGAAGATACAGAAGATACAGTCTGAAAATGATCAAACAAACAAATATAAAGCTTTCATTTGTTTTGGAGAATTACAACCAGAGAAAAAGCAAAGCCGAGACATCAACAAAACACTGGACACGTTAGGTCTGGTTTTGTACAAATGAACAGTTAAATAAAGAGAAACACAGTGATGTGTTAAATGTAACCCTAATTAAACACAAAATGACATTATAATGAAATGCACTGTGGGTCTTTATCTGTTGTACGTCTGTAAAACTAGTGTAGGTCTGCAGGATTCATCACAAAGTCAAATTTACAAATTAAATGAAGCAATACAACATCTGTCTGCATCAAAACGCTGAAGCTTCCATAAGTTCTAACAAGTTTTAAAGTCTTCCATTAGTTTGTCTATTCAAAAATCTATTGGAGTCTTTCTTTCTCAGTCATTTTGTCAGTTCTCCAAAAGTAAAAAGTGAAGTCAGACAAGCTACAAATCTAACTGCATAAAGAGGCTGCAGCCCAACAGCAGAGCATTACTTTGAGCTCATGGAAGACACAAGATGAAACAGATAAATATGAGTGAAACATGAACCTGGAGCCGCTCAGATCAGCTGCCCCGGAGTGTCAGACTTAAGCCTAAACACGACTCTTTAAAGCTGTGAGCGATCATGTGACCTGACCATGACGTCACTGAAAACTTAATTTTTCTTTGAATTTTGTTCATTCACTGATCTGAAAACATGAGTTTTAATTAAAATACACAAACGAAAAGAAAACAGCAAGGTCAGAGAACTAAGAGGCTTCGTTTTAACCTGGATACTTTCATATCAAATCATTTGTATCAAAACACATGCGACAAATTAAACTTTGTGTAGTGGGTCGGGCTTTAGGCGCCCCTATGTGGCCAATCGGGGTTAGACCAGGCCCTATAAAAAGGGAGGCCTTTCACCTGGGCTGACCTCTCCCACCTTTGACGTCACTCGCGTGTCCGGAAACAACTCTGGTAGTAGCGTGCTGCATGGCTGGGTTGCATTTAGAAATCATCGAGAATGGCGTCAAGCACCGGTGATAGAAGTCTAAAATATGCTCCCGTGGTGAGTAGCCTAACGCATTACAAACCAGTAAACGTTAATATGCGAGCAGATGGCGAACCCGATCGTGTTCATAGGCCCTGGTACGTGCTGCGGCTCGGAGTGGAACTCCCATTGGCGCAAAGCGCGCGCACGACTCGCTGTTAAAGCCCGGTATGTTTTTATTTTGTCCTGTGTATGTCTATTTTTATTTTTGTAAACTGTAAGTGTAACTAACAAGGCCACTGTCTGTAGTGCGTGGTTGGTGTTCTGTGGAGGCCAGAGTTGGCCCCGGACCTCCTCACGCCCTCCCTTCTTGGGGTTACTGTTTGGCCCGCTACGGAGTGACCTTCACTGGAGAGGCGGCCAGTGGATGCCTCGCCGGCAAGTGTACGGGGCTAATGGTGGACCCATGGTGCGACAGGTTACTCGGTCGGCCACGTGACTTAAGCCGTTTGCACTCTTTTGAAGTAAGAAAGCCTTCACAATGAAGCTCAACGAGGACAATGGTAATACAAGGACTACAAAACTGTGGGTCTGATTATACGACTGCCTATCTCAGTGACTTTGGGGGGAAAGGAACGAATGAGAAAACGTTTGCTTGTTTGTTTTAAATTATAATACATATTAGCATTTATATTAAAATAAAATGTCTAAGATTTATATGCCTCTTGTCCTATCAGTACGAACCTGTGTAAGCCTTTAGGCTAGATATTTCCCCAGGTAAATGGGGTGGCGTTGTGGCAACAATTTACAATTTGTAAGCTAAGTAAATCTAGGCCTGCCCTAGCGCTCGGTCACATTTGCAAAAATCATGTCTTATATCTCTGCCACCTTTTCGTCCAGAGGAACTACTTTTGCAAAACAAAACTCTTGATGAGCAGCTGCTTTTAGAGATTACTAAAAAGAATTTAGACGTGGCACAGTAAGATTCTGATCTGAAACATGAGTCAATATCCATTGACAAGTGGACACAATTAGGAATCTAAAAAGACATTTAAGGAAGAAACCATGTAATAAATACAATTTGAGTAATAAAGCATATGTTTGATCCAGCTGGAAGTTTCAGGACGAGCAAATTCGCAACCAAGTTTGAATGATTGAGCCACCAAAGCCGCGCGTCTGGCACGAAACAATTTGTTTTTTCATACAAACATTTGACTAACCAAGTCCTGATTGTATTTAGATATTTGTCCTCTGAAATTACAATTTTAATCTAAGTAAAACCAACTTTGTTAATCTTCGACTGTATTTTCTTAAAATTATTATCTTAATCTCTAAATACTGCCAGTTTATTATGGAAGGGCAAACACCGCCCAGCACGGTGGCAGAGTGGATAGCGCTTTGGCCTCCCCGTGTCTGGGTGGTTTCCTTCGAGCACTCAACCAATAACATGCAGGTTAGGGAACACTTGGTGATAGTCGGAGGTTAAGGCACCAGGTGCTAGACGAATCACCTCTGCTGAGCTGCTCCGGGGCAGTTTACTGTCACTGAGAGGGGAGGCAGGGGTTCATCTCACTGTGAAGAGCTTTGTGACTCTGTGTCTGTGAAATGCGCTGTACAAATAAAGATTACTTACTTACTTACTTTTATTTGTACTGGTCTTCTATATTCTGTCGAAGAAATGTCTTTGCAATAATCAGAATTGTTATACAAATGTTGCTAGTTCATCCTCCACCACTGTTCTGGGTTTGAATATGGCCCTCAAGTATAAATAATTGCCCAACCCTTCGTGAGGCCAATAAATGCTTTTTTATTTATTTATTTTTGCAAATGCTTATTTACATTTCATTTTGCCCTAAAATGTATGATTGCACTTTTCACTAAGATTTAAGTCGATTGGGGCTGTAGTGAAACCCAGGCCTTCTCATGTAAATGGAAAATAAAAAGAGTCCGAGGATGCATCCCTGGGGAACCCCACAGGTCAAAGACACATGATCAGACACACAGTCTAAACAAATACTTTCTGTCTCCAGATAAATCCAGGGGGTGACAGAGGTGTGTATTGTGTTTGTCGGTTATGTTCATGTGACTCGTTTGCGGCGGCAGCGCAGATTCAGGATGAGCGCTGTGCGGATGGCCGGGTCTCTCAGTCCGTACACCAGGACGCTCAGACACTTGGGCAGGATGATGAGAAAGATGTAGATCGTGATCTGAACTCGGATGAATACGACACGAGGCAGAGCGTAGTACAGCGCCGCCTGCAGGACGTTGTGGAAGGTGGAGGCGACCATCAGGCTGAGCTGGAACAGGTGCAGCAGCAGAGTGGCGCGAGCTCTGCGCACAGACGCCTGAAAGAGAGCGCACATTGAAGACTGCAACACATAACAGCATAAATAGATTTATGTGTGTTCTGTTTGTTTTTATTGTTAATACTAAATGGTTGAATAGTATTTACTAAAAATGAATAAACAATGACCAATCATGTACTTGCAGCCCTGGACTAAAGCGATGACCATGTGGTTGGCGGTTAGATCATCAAACCAGTGTGGTATCAATGTGAGGACCTTCACTGGCTTTTGTGACCGAGTCCCTCTCCTGAAGGGTTTAGTGAGAGAAGGATGGACTGTGAGATTGACTGGCAGCGTCTGCAGTGATGTATCACTGGATCAGATCATTGTGATGAAAATGGAACTTCAGTGAATCCATGTTCTCTCACCTGTGGTCTTGAGCTTTAGGTAATGAGTGAAAAGACAAAATTGCAGATGCAAGTGGTCTACATGAGTGGCTGGGCGCTCGTTAGACACAGAGTCACCGGAGGAAGTGAGTGGATCTGCTGAGCCTCCACGTCGAAAGGAAGTGGTTTGGGCATCTGCTCCAGATTCTTTTATGGAGAAATGTTGTGTTTATGTCCCAGCAGGAGACTTCAGGGAAAACTGAGGACATGCTGTGAAGACTACGCCTCTAGACTGGCCTGGGAACACCTCAGGAATAAAAGTCTGAGCCTCTCCGTTCATACTGCTGCCTCTGCGACTTGGCCTCGGATAAGCAAATGAAAAAGGAAAACAGAATAAATGCACACCTGCAGATTAAGAAACATTTGTACCTGGTCAGTGGAGAGAGAGCGCGCTGCACTCATCACAGCGGCGTAAGATCCAGCGATGGACAAAAACGCCAGGACAAACAGAGTGTAAACCAGCGCCTCATCGAAGAGTCGTGACTGTGAAGTGGGATAGAGCACCAGACTGTTACACGTCTGCGACATCTGCAGCCGAGAGACAAAAAGTGAACATGATATTATAGATGTGGACAGCAGTGAGCACAGAACAACTAAGAAAACTAAACTTGATAAAGTTAGAGCAAAAGGCTACAGAACAAATAAACTTGTCTCTTATAATTTTTTATCCCTGATCAGACGTCTTCACAAACCAGCTGACGCTCACTCACCTGTGCGCTGAGCGCGGGCATGTTGGACGGCGGCAGCATTAAGCCCAGTCGCACCAGGACCGTGGACACAGTGAACGCCCACGCAGCGAAACACGCCCACACGCTGTTCCGGGGCGTGGCGATGGCGGCGTGGCGCAGAGGCATGCGCACAGCAACTAAGCGCTCCAGGGACATCAGGACCAGCATGAGTGGAGAGAAGTCATGCGCCGTAGCCGTCATAACTACGAGCAGAGCACATAGTGGAATAACTAGGAGCAGACGCACTGATGACAACAAGAACAGTGTCTGCATGAGGATCATCTGCAGCGTGTCGGCCAGCAGCAGGTGGAACAGAAGCACGTGACGAGACGCCTCACGGAACACAGCCCGAGAGCGCAGCGTGTACAGATCAACACGTTCACCCCGAAGAACACCAGGCAGGGCAGAGAAGCTGTGAAACTGAACAAAGCATTCTCAAACATCAACATGTACTGAGTCCCAGCAGAGGATGAGTTCTGCTCCATCAGAAACAGTCTGTTCACTCAGCAAGTGTCCTTCTCCTCACACATGTTCATGAGCAAAAACTTGTCCAACGTCAAGTTACTGATTTTGAATTTTCTGAAAAAATACAAATGTTCAAGTGTCTCCCATCACGGACAAAAGTCCTGCTCTTCACCAACATGAGCGAATCAGGTCTGTGTATTTAACGTTTCAGAACCAGAAGAAACAGATGTTCACGTTTGTTCGGTCCTTTCAGACACGACTCGTCCCGTCACAGCTGTGCAGGAGCTAAACACGCTCCAAAGTCAGGCGTCAGTTTTGTGACAGAAATGCAACAACATTTAGACATTTCAGTTTAACATCTCATTTTGACTTTTCAGTCACGTTTCAAAAGCAGATAAACTGCTCTCAAATGTTTTAAAAAAAAACAGTAAGAAGTCATGACTGTAAAATGTACAAAATGTACTTTTACTTTTGTTCTTTCACTGATGATTATAAGTCTATTCAACTCATCTACAAATACATTTTTACAGTGTAATCCTGTAAACAAAGTCCTTACACAGCCCTACTTTAAACCTATTTACTGTTTCAACCTGAAACATAAACATAACATTAGTACTTATTATTATCTTTTGGTCAAAACAGGACAAAACTGAAGCTCGTCTGAAATCAAGACCAAGGACTTCAGCTCAAATCAGGACCAGGACTATAACCGGTCTAAGCATGAACACAGACAGAAGTCACACGAGACTCTGCACATGAAATAACACAACAGAATATACAGAAGATACAGTCTGAAAATGATCAAACAAATATAAAGCTTTCATTTGTTTTGGAGAAATTACAACCAGAGAAAAAGCAAAGCCGAGACATCAACAAAACACTGGACACATTAGGTCTGGTTTTGTACAAATGAACAGTTCAATAAGATCAACAATAAAGAAAAACACAGTGATGTGTGAAATGCAATCTTAACTTCACTCTCAAATCAAACACAAAATGACATTATAATGAAATGCACTGTGGGTCTTTATCTGTTGTACGTCTGTAAAACTAGTGTAGGTCTGCAGGATTCATCACAAAAGTCAAATTTACAAATTAAATGAAGCAATACAACATCTCCTGTCTGCATCAAAACGCTGAAGCTTCCATAAGTTCCAACAAGTTTTAAAGTCTTCCATTAGTTTGTCTGTTCAAAAATCTATGGGAGTCTTTCTTTCTCAGTACTTTTGTCAGTTCTCCAAAAGTAAAAAGTGAAGTGTACAGAAAATCAGACAAACTACAAATCTAACTGCATAAAGAGGCTGCAGCCCAACAGCAGAGCATTACTTGGAAGACACAAGATGAAACAGATAAATAAGAGTGAAACATGAACCTGGATCCGCTCAGATCAGCTGCCCCGGAGTGTCAGACTTAAGCCTAAACACGGCTCTTTAAAGCTGTGAGCGATCATGTGACCTGACCATGACGTCATTGAAAACTCACTGTTGCTACGTCCGAATACGGCAAACTCCCTCCATAGCTCCTGCTCTTTGATCCAGACGTGTGTCACCAGACGCCATGAGAAAAACCGTCCAAAAAAACCAGCAGGAGTTCAGAATAGCTCTTATTAGGATCAAGTCTGACTTTAAATCACGTACCTATGAGACTCTTTTGTCCGTGAATATGAGTCAGACTGTTATAAACCACATCAACGCTGTTCCAACTTCCCTCTGTTCACATTTGCCTTGTATGAGTTGTTTCAGTTTTACCTGCGTCTATTTTCCTCCATCGGGCTGCACGTGCCTGTTTGTGCGCCAATGAGCGTTGCACATGAATGAGAGAGCAAGCGAGAGATTGCCTAAATCATACAGTATTTTTTACAAGACGGGTTGAAAACAGAAGAAAAATGAAGGCTCTTAGTACAACGTAGTAAAACCTTGATGTAAAATCTGCACGTGCAGCAGCTGCAGTTTGTTGATGCTTTTTGACAAACATCGCACCACTGATTCACAGTTTTAAGCTCTTCCTCACTGACCAATGTATTATATGCTGGCAGTTTTTTCAGTTTATTCATGTGTGTAGATGCTCATTCTCGCGTTGTTGGAGCAGTTCTGAGACGTCTAGTGCAGATTGACACTTCTGAAAATGCCGCTCTGCCTACGTTGCACGCTGCTGCAGTGCCTGGTGTAAGGCCACAGGCTCATTTGTGACAGTCTGCTGCTGCTTCAGGACCGAAGAAGCAAGAAGGTTTTACTAGAATATATTCCTCCTTTCTCTCATAGACTGGTGATAGTCAGTCTGTCGTAGGCATTCTATAGAATGCCCGGTGTTTTCAGGCAAAGTAGAAATAGATGTGTTATTATCTACTTTGCCGAGGCATTCTATAGAATGCCTGACAACTTTTAGGCAAAGATAATCTCTGACAAAGCATAATATATTGGAATACAAAACAAAAACACATACAATTTGAATTAAATACCATCCAAACTAGGGCCCAAGGGCCAAACTTGGCCATCCAGTAGGACTAATTTTGCCTGCAAAGAAGTCCTGATGTTTGAGTATCTATTTGATTACACATGTTTCTTACAAAGAAGGCCATATAAAGTCTATTTTCCTAAAAGACTAATAAAAGATCATTTTGTTATGAATTTGTTTTAGTTGAGCCAAAAAAGCAGATTTTGCTCTTGTTATTTAATAAGTTTGTGCATCTAAGGAAAGATTGGACACCTCTGAAAAGCCTTATTTTGTTGCTGTAGTGGTTGTTGTGTTTGTTGTTATGGTCAGTTGTAGACATGGTTTTGGTTCTCTTTTTTTTGTTTTTTTTTTTCTTCTCTCTTTTCTTTAAAAGGCTAATTGGCAAACCTTTATATAAAGGCCATACCGGTTTGCTAAAGCCTGATCCTGTCAGATCTTAGAAGCTAAGCAAGTTAGGGCCTGGTTAGTACTTAGATGGGAGACTGCTGAAAGACCAGGTGCAACAGGGGAATGACAGAAGTGGATTGTCGTTGTGTCCTTGAGACAGTTAACTCACATTGCCTCAGTGTTGGTGTACACTTGGTGAATGGACACTCGATTGTAAAGCGCTTTGAGTGCCTAGTGAGGTAGAAAAGTGTTTTATAAATAGAACATTTACAATTTATATAAAGTTGCTAAAACATTTAAACTATTTTTTTTTATAGAAAACAATTGAATTATGGACATTAGCTACCACAACCAACCCCAACCAACCCTTCCCACAACTACCCTCACCAGAACAACCAACCACTCTCACTGCCACCAATCACAACCTTCAACCACAACCAATCACCAATTACAACCAAGCACCAACCACAACCACCAACCACAACTATAAACTACAACCACTAACTACATTCAATCACAACCACTCCCGCAATTAGAGCTAGGTAATGTATCACTGTTGTTTTGGAGATCTGCAAAAACTGGATATTGAGTATATCATAGTAAAAACTGCTTTGAAATAATTTGATTAAAATTACAAATGAAAAAAATAAATAAATAAAAAACCTCAATTTGCTATAGAAAGGTGACATTTTCATCCATTTTATTTTTTGCACTCACTCATTGGTGTCTTAACAAAATTTCTATTATAATTGAACTTTTTTTTAACATATCAAAATCTTGTTTACTTGCAATTTTTCTTGCGCAACAAATCAAATCACCCACAACAAGTCAAGACTTTACAAGGTGCCAAAACATTTCCTCAGATGGACAAATAAATACATAGTAACATATCAAGAGCGGAATACTTTTTTTTCTTTTTTTTCCTTAAATAAATACATAGTTTGTTTGCACTGAGATTAAAAATAAAATAATATTTTAATGGGGTTTTGGGGAAATAGACTTGATATTTGAAAAAAAATGAACCAAATTGTAAAATGTATTAAAATAAATACTCTAACATCAGCACGCCACTGGAGGGCCAAGTTTGGCCCTTGGGCCCTAGTTTGGATTGTATTTAATTAAAATTGTATGTGTTTTTGTTTTGTATTCCAGTAAATGATGCTTTGTCAGAGATTATCTACTTTGCCTAAAAGTTGTCAGACATTCTATAGAATGCTTAGGCAAAGAAGATAATAACACATCTATTTCCTACTTTGCCTGAAAACACCAGGCATCTATAGAATGCCTGGATTATCAACTTTGCCTGTAACATATACACAGTATGTGCTGAAAAGTGCTGTTGGAGCTTTGTGTTTTAGTTTTTCAGAGTCAAGAGTGTAAATGGCAGCTAAATTATTCACAATCAATTACATTTTATTAGTTTGTGCTTTTATTTTGAAACTGCGCCCCTACTTTTAGCTACTTCCTGTTTTGCTAACGCCAGACTTCCTGCTAACGTCTCCCCTAAACGACATGCACACGTTGCTCCAGAGACGGTAAAAACATACAAAAATTAATTTAACATGTCAAAACTCTGTGGTATTATTCGTAAAAGGTCATTTTATGGTGGTCCACTTTGTGTTTTGTGTGCTATTTCAAAGGACTGTCATTACGAGGTGCATGTGGACGATAGGCTGCTAGCAGACAGAGCTCAAACTTTAGCGCCCTTGGAAAGCAGAAGGAGGTATGACGTGACTCACGTGTATTCATTGTAAAAGTGATTTATATGAAAGAAAACTCTAGTTATTTTTATTTTATTGAGAGCTACGCCTCCCGTTGGTGAAAAATGTTAATTCAGTGTACATTGAGAAATTTTATTTCATGTAAAATTCATTATTTTTGTTTATCAAAATTATCTGTACTAAGTCAGAAGAAAAATATGACTTCTATTAAGTATTTTTGGACAATACTTCAACATGGCATTTGTGTTTTGTTCATATTTTATAGTTTTCACGGTGCCATGACGGTGACAAAAGGAAGATGACAATTAAAAGTGCACCCGTCAAAAATCTCTGCATCCTGTGTGGTTATTCCAAGTGGGCAGCTACAAAGAGATTGTTCAGCCTGTGAGATTTTTTTGAAAGTATTTTTATTTTAACAACATAAAACACATGTTGAATTAGTCGTTAAATCAGCGCACTGGTGTGTGTTTTGTAGTCCTCTGGTGGATGTTGTAGTTTTTCATAAACATCTGTAGAGTCACGTGATTTCTGTCTCTGTTTCCAGCAACATTCAGATTCTTTAAACAGAGCTATGGCTTCTTCTCTCAGCTGTGTTTTACTGTTGACCCTGTGGCAACCTTCACAGATACAGAGTTAGGAACCAGGAGCTACATATTAACTCTACTCAGATCCAGGGCAAGTTTCCCAGTCACAGGATCCTTGGCTTGTGAACCACTTTGAGGAGAACCACTTGGTCAAAGTTCTGCCGACACTGTTCACATTCAGTCAGAATCTTCACTGCAGCCCAGCTCCTGTGTTTGGACCATTCACCCAGAATGCACCATGCACATATTTACTTTACCCACAATGCACAGCAACTTTATTTTTGTGTGACTTTTATTTATCCACATTGTTATATGTATTGTAATAAAACACAACAACAAAGAAAAGCAACAGCACAGTGAATAAACAGAAGGTAAAACAAACCTAAGCATTTGCAGATTGAGTTTTGTTTCATCTTTATTTAGAAAGACGAAACAACCTCCTCACTTTGGAGCAGTTTGGGCACTTATGTTACTGACAGTGAGCGGGTGCACTGCAGAGTCCCGGTTCCTGAGAGTCTGTTACGTCACTCTCACATGCTTTCTTTAATAAACTAAATCTAAATATAGTACCTAAATTATACTTTTTCTACCTGGCGTCAGTCTAATTCACACACAAAAAAAAACTGAATTAATTCCGGGGTCTGTGGCGCTGTGACATGAGTCAGGCAGTGTAAACAAGAAACTACTTCTGGTTTGTTGTCTCTGCAGTTAGCCAAGGCTGGGCCTGCTCCAGGGTCCACTGTGAAAGCAGGAATGGGTTGCTTTCACCATGTTCGTCTTGTCTTCACTAGTATTAGCAGTAACCGATTTCTTCTATTCAGACAACTTTTTAGTGAGTTGTATTTACTGGGAAAGAGCACGGGTCATAGGAGCTGAAAACAATACGTTCAAACGCCTGATCGAGGAGGCCATAGAAATCAGGAAGCGAGGCTCAGACACCGTCAGTCGAGATGAAGGAGCGTTCCTTCTTTCACTTGCTTGCAGCTTGCAGCCGAAACGTGTCAAAAAGGTAAATACAACTCACTAAAAAGTTGTCTGAATAGAAGAAATCGGTTACTGCTGAGGAATGGGTTGCTTTGCACAGTGGAAAAAGGATTGTACCGTACCGACCCCATTCTTTAAACAGATAAAGAAGGCCAGCGTAGATTCTGCTGCAGTGGTCTGGTGAAAGTTCCTTCCAATGGAAAGAATATGGAGCACCTGCATGCAGTGCATTGGACTGGACGAAGTGAGAGCATCTACTTTAATAGGGGTGTAACGATACGTTTATAGAACGATACGATACATATCGATATGAAGCCAAGAGGTACGACTACAAAACGATTTTGGGGTTTTGGGGAACGATACAGCAATTTTAAAACGATATTTCGATTCAGTTTGATAACTTACGACATAAATAAAATCATTACCAAGATTTTGCATTAAATCCAAAACTCAATAACATATAATAAAATGATAGGGTAAAGAAAAATATTCAGCTTAACACAATTATTTTTCATTACACATAAAAAACTGCAACTTTTCCCACTTATACACAATTTTAGTAGCATAATAAAATAAGTGACCCACATTTCATCATCTTATTGAATCATTTTCACACAGATGCAGAAGTGTGTTGAGATGGGAGTGAGCTTATTGTATCTTTGTGACTTATCATTAGATTCAATATTAAATCCACAAACATCTGCAGGCTCCGAGTTTTGACTCAAAGCACGTTAACGTCGCGTCTACTGGACATGTCTCAAATGTGACTAATTGGAAGCGAAGCTATAAGCCTATATAAATACGCGGGTCTGGGTGCGCGTTTGCAGCTCGTCTGGTTCTTTTCAAGCTCAAGTCATTTCGCAGCGTTACCTCCGTGGTCCGGTTCGGCGTCACCTCCGCCGCTTTGTCCCTCATAACGTTGCTTCCGCTGTCCGCGCTCACGAGTGTGCACCGGGACCCGTGCCCGCAGAATGGTTTGGAGTACAGCGGTGTCTGTCTCCTCCGCTGGGCAGTAGGCTACAGCGGCGTTGCCGTCCGGGAGGAGATTCCATGTGAAACAAGCGCTGCAGGTGATTGATGATGACGCATCGCGGAAAACCAGCGTATTAAACGCGCATTTAATGAAACATTTATGTGAAAAACACACTACTAAGAATGCCGTTTGTCTGTATGGTTTATGTTTAGCCATATATCTAAATAAATCGATTCTTTGGGCTTTGATTCGAAGCGATTCAAAGTTGCATCGATGTGGGGCTGGGATTGAGGATAACTAGTAGAACGCCGATGGATGCAGCGGATCGTAAGGACTGTGTATCGATACTTCGAATATGTAGGTGAATCGTTACACCCCTAACTTTTAAAGAAACAGAAATCCCCTGCTGACTGCCACAGGGACGTGACTGCCGTAATGAAAGAAGTGGCCGACAGAGGATTTTAGGCGGGCGATGGATTCTTACTATTCTACATTGGAGGGGCACTCAGGAAAAAGAGAGCTCACTCCTCTGAGGCGGCCGTTGGACACACTGTTTCTGCGAGCTCTAGCCTTGTCGTCCCCTCAAGCGATGAACACTTTTTACATTTTTAGTCTCTTAGCCTATTTTATATTCTTGCAATAATTCATATTATCATCTATTCGGCCACTCCATTTTCCAAACTCGCAATAACTCAAATTCTTCACTATTCAACAGGTTCTGTCCTTTGACTCTGCATTGTCATAGTTTGTGATCAGTTCAAGCCATCAGAAAATCTCTGCAGAATGGAGCTGTCTGTGAGTCAAAATTACATTTCAATTGTTCCTGCTTTTTGCATTGTTCAGTGAGTTTATTGGGCTCTATGTGCTGATGATATTGTCAATGCTTGAAACAACCAAAAAGTATCACATGAAACGCCTGAGGCCCCAAAAAGTTAAGTTACATTGAGTTTGGTTCAATAAAAGTCATTCAAACATTTAAGTGAACCTTTCAGAGTCTTTGTCGTGACGTGGTAGACCCAATGAAAAGGCCCTGCTAATGGAGATGGCCTGTGTTCGGGTTTATTAAAACAGAACTTGGTGCTATAGTTGTAAAGTTTTATCAGTAGATCCTACATTGTGTTTGTTATGTTCATGCGAGTCCTTTGCGGCGGCAGCACAGATTTAGGATGAGCGCTGTGCGGATGGCCGGGTCTCTCAGTCCGTACACCAGGACACTCAGACACTTAGGCAGGATGATGAGAAAGATGTAGATCGTGATCTGAACACGGATGAACATGAGACGTGGCAGAACGTAGTACAGCGCCACCTGCAGGACGTCTGTGAAAGTGGAGGTGACCATTAGGCTGAGCTGGAACAGGTGCAGCAGCAGAGTGGCGCGAGCTTTGCGTGCAGAAGCCTGAAAAAGAGCGCACACTGAAGACTGCAAAGCATATTAGAGTCAATTCTTTTTTATCATCTCAATCATCTGATTGTCATGACTGAATGTCATTGATGCCATCCTCAACCAATCAGACAAAGGTTTACAATCAAACATTTCCTAACAGTTAGTCAGAAAGACGCACCAGTTTTGTGCTGTAAAAGTGCTTGTTGGTCGCCTGAACACTTGAAATCTGGTTTGCATCAGCGCCTCTATAGGTTTAGCACTGAAGTTGTTTGCATGGACGCCTTAGGTGTGTTAGCATATTTGAAAGACGTTTTCAGACTAGCATCACACATGTATTTGTGCCAGTGTAGCCTGTGAACTGAGCTTTCACTGATTTAAGAACTTAACCACATGAGTTAACACAGGAATTTATCAAAGCTTGTGCTGCAGCCAAAGTCAAAGAAGAAAACTTGTTTTCAGTTTACACTGACATATTAATCAAAGCTGCTTGTCTGTGGTTGGACAGAAAAGGATTTGTCATTTTTCTCCAAAACTGAACAATGATCTGAACGTATCATTGTGAATGGTCAATCTCTCCACTGAGTGTTCGAGGATTCATGGGAGTTAGTAAAACCAGTCCACGTGTGTTTTGTGAATCTTGAGAAGGCAGTTGACGGTGTGTGTCCTGTTAGGAGCGCTCTGGGAATACAGAGCCCGGGCCCTTTGCTCTTTGCTGTCGAGGCCCTGTACGACCAGCAAGAGTTGCGTTTGCATTGCTGCAGTATGTCAGACCTGTTCACTGTGCATGTTGGACACATTGGCTGCTCTTTGTCACTGGTTCAATTCATTCTTTTTGACATTTGCTTTATAGAACTAGGACCTGCATAGTTTACAGCCAAGTGTGAAGAGACAGGAATGAAGATCAATTCTCCAAATTTAGTTCCATGGATGGTTCTTGACTGAAAAAAAGTGTTTTGCCCTCTCCAGGTGGGTAAAGTTCAAGTAGCTTGGGTTCATGAGCGAGAGAAGGATGGAGCATGAGACTGACTGGAAGTGTCTACACTCATGTTGCTGTATCAGATCTTTGTGGTGAAGAAGGAACTTCTATGCAATGCAAAGCTCTTGATTTAGATCACAGATAAAATGGAGCCACTGCTCCTCCATGTCAAGAGGGACAAAGTCTCCCTGTTGAGGTTTTCTGGGCTTGACCCACCAGGAGGAAACGTTGGCAAAGACACAAGACACTTAATAGACTGTGCCTATTAAGTGTCTTGTCTTAAAGAGAAATTGTGGACGGAAAATGTTGACGGAAAAGTGTGGACCTCCCTGCTCAGATTGATGCCTTTGCAACCTCGTTCCAGATAAGTAAAAAAAAATAATGCACACCTGCAGATTAAGAGACATTTGTACCTGGTCTGTGGAGAGAGAGTTTGCTGTTCTCATCACAGCGGCGTAGGATCCAGCGATGGAGAGAAATGCCACCACAAACAGAGTGTAAACCAGCGCCTCACCAAAGACTTGAGAGTGAGGAGTGGGATAGAGCAAAAGGCTGTTACACAAATCAGTCATCTGCAGCCGAGAACACAAAAGCACAAAGACAATTAGTAGAAAAGAGCCCTTGTTACTTTTTAAGCAAACAAATAATGAATGTCTTTGTATTTGAAACTATTTGGATCTCCACCCATGTATTATATATTCTACGTTTGTGATGCTTAGAGATGCACAGTGGCTTCTGTTCATCTTCTGCATTGTTCTGTCATTTCCTTTTGTGATTCATACTATATTGTATGTTAAAAAAGGTAGAATTTTGTCCAGCTGGCGACTTTTGAAAGCATTTGTGCCATAGATCAACTCCTGTATGAATGAAGATTACACCCGCTGATTTGCATCACAAATTATCTTCACCCTGCACCGTCATAATCCCACCAGACACCACCAGTTGGATACCTGTGCTTTTGAAATCAGATCACGTCTGTGTTCTTCTTTACCACCTCTGACGGCGTCATGTGAACACAGTAAAATAAAACTATAGCAATGAGCAGACTAATGTGGACCACACAGTGAGCACAGAACAACTATGGGACTTAATATATTAAAAGTTAATTAAAACAAGCTATAGAACAAATAAACTTGTCTCATTTACTCCTGATCAGACCTACTCGCATGAAACAGAAACCGCTGACGCTCACTCACCTGTGCGTTGAGCGCGGGCATGTTGGACGACGGCAGCATTAAGCCCAGTCGCACCAGGACCGTGGACACAGTGACGCCCACGCAGCGAGACACGCCCACACGCTGTTACGGGGCGTGGCGATGGCGGCGTGGCGCAGAGGCATGCGCACAGCAATGAAGCGCTCTAGGGACATCATGACCAGCATGAGTGGAGAGAAGTCATGCGTGGCGTGCGCACTGAGCAAAAGGAAAGCGCACAGTGGGATGGCCAACAGCAGTCGCAACAAAGAAAGTACAAACAGTGCCTGCATGAGGATCATCTGCACCGTGTCGGCCAGCAGCAGGTGGAACAGAAGCACGTGACGAGACGCCTCACGGAACACAGCCCGAGAGCGCAGCGTGTACAGGATCAACACGTTCACCCAGAAGAACATCAGGCAGGGCAGAGAGGCTATGAAACCAAACAGAGCGCGCTCAAATGACAACATGTACTGAGTCCCTGCAGAGGACGAGTTCTGCTCCATCAGAAACAGTCTGTTCACTCAGCAAGTGTCCTTCTCCTCACACATGTTCATGAGCAAAAACTGGAACTATTGTAATGCACTCTATGCAGGTGTCCAAATGCACCTGTTTGCAGTGTGTCCAAAACTCAGTAGCTTCTCTTCATTGGCGTCCAGTGTCATTACATCAGCAGTTCAGCTGCTGCTGTTCTGTCCCAAAACTAAACGTAAGCTTGTTGTAATGGTGCTTCTTCTGTGGCTGCTTCTGTTTATACAGATTAAAGGGCTGAGTCTGACCTCCAAACACATGCTTTTCATTGGATTCAGATGTTTGTTCCTACAGCTTTTTTAAATATTTGTAAGTAATGTAACTGTTTTCTTTGTGTGTACATGTCATGTGTGCAGAACTTTGGTCAGATATAATGTTTTTAAAGTGCTTTATGAACAAATCATATCTGATATAAAATCTGAGTGGAAACTGAAGTCTTCTTACTGTCTAGTCACTTTAAAACATAAACATCATTAGTACTTATTATTATCTTTTGGTCAAAACAGAACAAAACTGAAGCTCGTCTGAGATCAAGACCAAGGACTTCAGCTCAAATCAGGACCAGGACTATAACCGTCTAAGCATGAACACAGACAGAAGTCACACGAGACTCTGCACATGAAATAACACAACAGAATATACAGAAGATACAGTCTGAAAATGATCAAACAAATATAAAGCTTTCATTTGTTTTGGAGAATTTACAGCCAGAGAAAAAGCAAAGCCGAGACATCAACAAAACACTGGACACATTAGGTCTGGTTTTGTACAAATGAACAGTTCAATAAGATCAACAATAAAGAAAACACATGATGTGTTAAATGCAATTTAACTTCACTCTCAAATTAAACACAAAATGACATTATAATGAAATGCGCTGTGGTGATGAAAAGGATGAATCTGTTATGTTGATCTTTATCTGTTGTCCGTCTGTAAAACAGGTGTGGTCTGCAGTATTACAACCAAGAATTACAAATGGAATGGACAATATAGCAGATTGCATATTCAGTTTTAAGTATCATAAAAAAAGAAAACCAAATATCTTGTCTGCATAAAGTAACTCTTTCTTCTTCAAACAAGTTTCAAAACACATGTGATTATTATATTAGTTTGTCGCTCATAATCTGTTTAAGTCTTTGTCCAATGTGAGCTCTTAATAGGATCCACATAGTTTTAAATCTATTTGCAAAAATAGAATAAAGCAAAATCACATTAGGTATAATACTGTGCCTACTCTAACTGAATGCATTACTTTCTTTTCTTCGCAAACAGGAAACATACAAATAAAAAATAAAGTGAGATTACATATTAAGATAGAGGTGAACCTGGAGCAGTCGAGAGAGCAGCCCTGGAGTGTCAGACTTAAGCATAAACACTGCCCTTTAAAGCTGTGGCGTTCATGTGACCTGACGTCACTGAAAACTCTCTCCCAACTTTGGCAGTGTTTGAGAAGTTACCAAAAGTTAACAGTACAGTCATTGTAATGGTATGATAAGATCTGGTAATGGTACATATTTGGTACATGTTTGTTTGTGGTCTTGCAAGTGTCTGGATCAAAAGTGGAGACTGCACCAGAGATATCCATAAAAAGACCACACAGCAGCCGGAGCTGGACCGAGTTCAGTTTGAGCATTGACACCACCAAAGAAATTTCATGAAAGGTGGCAAGGGTTCAGTAGTCATCTCAGGCCTAGTTTACAAGACAGCGTTCCCAAGAAAACCAAAATTGTGCTGAAAGGTTTACAAGTTATTCATATCAGTAAACTAGCAAAGGAAGCAACAAGTACCAGTGTGCGAGGAAAAGGAGATCGCCAGAGACAAACACAGGGAGGACCGAGAACCAGTGCACGTGGAAAACGGAAGCTTGCCTATACAGTTGGGCACAAACACGGTTAGGTCAGCTCGCTTTTATCGGGCGCAGACACTTGGACAGCTGTCCTGCGCATTCACAATTGAATAATACGTGTTGTGGAGCGCTTCAAACTTTTCTTTCTTCTGAACACACAAATTTCAATTGATTAATCGAATCTTCAGCACTGGAGATTCTTTGGAAGATTTGTTTTGTGTTTTCCTCTTCGCAGGTAAGAAACACTAGACACTGTTGGTGAAACTTTGCAAGACTGTCTGAAAAGCTTTGGCTGAAAAAGACATTTTTGGTGACTGGGCAGTCGTCTTCTACGGTCTTAGGTCAGTGGTTTTAGCGACTACTGCGTGCGCATATCAATGACATAACCATCTTAAGTGACAACAGTTTTTTCCTGTTTACACCGCAGTGCATCCACTGAACCATCCTCCAAAACTACCTCTTGAATCGAACTCCGATTCATCGAACACGTAGCTCATTGTCATGTAAAAGAGAAGCCAGTCTGACATAGAAACGTCTCAAATTTGTGAAAACTCATTGTCGTATATACTGCTCCTTACTGTGATGGTTGAGTCTGTGTGCCTGGATTATCCAAAAGCCTCATGGAAACTCTTAGGGTGAGGATCAATACGTTGCCTGGCATTACCAGGACCTCATTCTGCAGCCAGGCCTGACTTCCTATAAGGATTCTTCTGGCTGTAGGGACATGTAGCGTCACCTCTGTAGGGCAGCACAGTTTGGTTGATGTGGACCTGCTCATTTCCCCACATAGTACTAGGCCTGCACTTTTGGATCAGGTGCAGGTCTCTCAATGTTGTGTCGGCCTGCAGACCAAACAACAGTGCAGACAACCTGTCCTTCTTGGAGTCCCTGGGAAAGGTACCAGACAGCGCACCAAACCAGTGCTACATTGTTCTACTGGGAGAATTCAGCGACCACATGGTCAATACCATTGCCACATGGAGGGGTGATCGGGAAGAACGCAACCCCCAATCATAGCCAAAGTGGTGTTTTGTTAAAAGACTTTCGTACTGTACAGTTGGTCCCTAATGTCCAGATTAGTGGATGCAGAACATTGTGGTGAAGAAGAATCTGAGTCACAAAGCAAAGCTCTCAATTTGCCAGACAATCATCTTTCCAACCCTCACCTACCAAAAGGTTAAGATTGTAGATACAAACGGTCCTGAAAACTTATCTCTACGTCGAGAGGAGCCAGCTCTGGTTTCGAATGCCGCTTGGACGAGACCTAGAAGAAGACCCAAGACACATTGGAGGGGACTGATTCTTGGCTTTCCTGGGAATGCCTCAGGATTCCCTCGGAAGAGCTGGAAGAAGGATTGCATGTGTGGAAAGGAAAGTCTAGGCCTCCCTGCTCAGATTGCTGCCCCCACGACCAGACTTGGATAAAGAGGAAGATAAATGGACGGGTTCTGTTTGAGTTGCAGCTCAAAGATGTTCTTTGACAAATTGTCTTAAACTGTGTGTTTGAATATATATATATATATATATATATATATATATATATATATATATATATATATATATATATATATATACCCCCCCAGTTTTACTTGGTTCCTATATTCGAAAGAGGACATGAATAGGGACAACTTAGTAAGAGCTAATGGGAATCCAAAGAAATAAACATGTGTTTTGGTAATATTGTCAAAGCTTTAAAACCAATGCTGAATGCATGTGCCCTAAAAATCCAAACTATAGTTAAAAAACTAGGCCGATCACATAAAAACTTTGAGGCCCAAAGAAACACTAAGTAACTTAGTTTAATCCAATAACTCAGACTAAAAACACATGCTATATGCAAACTTTAATGTTTACTTTAGAAACTGTTTGTCGTGAAGTGTGGGAGTCTCAAAGCCCAGGCTCAGGCTCTGGCTCCTGGAAACCACCAGTGTCTTGGGTTTATTATGCAGCATTAATATTTGATGAAGTTCATTTCTGTTACACTAACAAGTCTTTGGGGAACAGACTGATACACAAACACATGAGACAAATTTAAACTGTTAAACTTAAAGTTGCAAACTTCACTTTTTCCAACAAACTTTCACAATCACCCTGAACCACTTTGTAGAATGTGATAATAGTGGGCAAGAGCTAGTTTCTTCTATGGGTCGTGACATTACAATATTCTACAGGCCAATACAATTTAATACACATGTTTCACATCTAAAATTAATTGCTTAAGCGTTAGTTGTAGCCAAAAAAGTGAAAGGGTCACTAATCACCAGTTTTAATGAAAATGTGTGAAATTGCCCACCCCTGAACTTATGACATCATCACTTTCTTGAACGGAAAACAACATTGTACTTCGCCATGCAATATCCAAAAAGATCATTGACACATGTTAATTTCTATTAGTGGCTAGACCTATACATTTTTGTGTTGCAACAAAACAATTGCATTTAGACAATATCCTTTATCATCTATTTTAAATAAGCCCAAACCCAGGGCAAGTCAACTTAGTCTTCCTGAGGGTCAGCGTTTTCAAAAGGCCATGGTCTCTGGCAGTGTTGGGTAAATTACTGTAAAACGGTAATACATTATATATTACTAGTTACAGAGAGTTATACTACTGTGAGTTACTTTGAGTCAATCACACACTTGTTAAAACACTGTACAACACTAATCCTGTTACATTAACACTTAATTACAGATTAATTTATGAAAATCCTCATAATATTGTATTCGCTTTTAAGTTAACAGACAGTATTTTAGTGGTGTTTTTAATTGAATTTTATTGTGTTGCAAATGTATTGAAGCTGCAGAAACCGAATGATTTTTAAAAAAAATTGTGTCCAGGGCTTTGTTTTCTTAATTTGATAATTTATCAAATTTGATATAAAGACCTAGCTATATAAAGAAGAAAAGATCTGAACCTAAAACTGGAGGACTTGTCCTGGACTTGTATTTTTTACTAGGGACTAATAATTTGACACTTAGGCTACTTTGTAAATTTCTATGACTGTATAGTGTGCATTTCAATTACCTATATTTTCAGTAGATTCAAAATCTCTTTTCATTTAGCATTTAATAGTAATAAGCCCAGGGAATAAACAAAATAATGTTGCCATCATTTGTCAGATTTATGGTAATTAAATACTAGTAGTTACTAAGTGAGAACAAGCACAAGAATATTCTCTCATGTTGCTGGGAAATTGCTTTGATGCCTCAAACAGAGTTTAGTTTATTTTGAGCAAATGATTATATGTTTACAAAAGTCAAACATACGATGTATGTCAACAAAGAAACATTTTATTTAGCTTGAAATGTTTTCATTTTACAGCATAATTTCATAATTATGATTTGACCAAGTGTACTCTTACTCTTATCACTCTTATGCTTTTCAAAAATATTGTTTATTGAATTGGGACATTCTTTAAGTTGTTCTTGTAACTTATTTCATACTTGTACTTCTTGAACATAAACACAAAAAACATTTTTGCTTACTTCTCGCTTTTCTGACATAAAAACAACTTTCTCTTAAGTTGCTAATGGTGAATGCCAGGCAACTGGGTACTGGGATATTTCCCACTTCTCACTTGTAAAAATGCGCTGGAACGCCACTTGAACTGGTAAATACCAGCCGCGTGGCTATCGGGAGTCGGAGACTGAAGGCACTTTGGGGGGTATGTAACGGTTGAAAGCGAGACTGCTGAAACAGGGTAGTCGCTCTAGAGCAGGGGTGGCGAACCCGAGGCTTTCGAGCCGCATGCGGCTATTGACCAATCAGAGTGCGGCTCTTTGGCTCATTCAGAAACATTTGCGCCTCCACACATTCTCTCTCTTTCCCTCTCGCTCACATGCGGGAGAGAGCCGCATGTGCGTAAAGCTGCTGTGCTGTAACCTGATCCCGCCTAATTAAGCTAAAACATAGAAATCCTGAGCCCTGTGAGTGTTTTGAAGTCCACAGCGACACTCTACTACTCACAAGCTTTTAGACACTTTTTATTTCACAAGATAGACCTCAGATTCACGGAGTTATGCTTGTATTCGCCTTTACTGAAAATTGCCATTCATTTAATGGGGCGGGCGCGCGGAATTTGACGGGACGTTTCGAAGCATTTCATTCACTGTCCCAAGACACAGGAGATATAAAAGTGATACTAAGCATGAGTTCAGACGTCCTCATACAAGTTTGTCTTGTTTTTAGAGTTTCTACAGCCCCAGCTCACTGTCACTGGGAAGGCTCGGCCTCCAAGTCTGCCGGAGAGCAGGCCGGTTCAAAAAAAGAGACTTGAGGCTCATTAAATGAAAATTTAATTGATATTAGAATTTGATAAATATATTTATATAAAATTACATCACATATAAGAATATCACATCTAAACTCACAAAATGCAGAAATTGCACAGAATTTTAAAAATTCTGAAATTATATCAAAATTTATTAAAAAAAAATACAGTTATTTGCGCTAAACCATTCAAAGTAAAATAATATTTATTCTAATTTTTTTTATTTTCAACTGTTCATTAAAATTTTCTGATGATCCCCCGCCCTGATCCACGGAATGGCGCGAGGAAGTCCCATATAGGCCTACAAGATAAACAATCACCACAAAAAGTGAATCTGAGGAGCAGCTTAATGACACAAAAACAATGCAAATACTGGTTATGGTTATTTAAAGTTATCTTGTTGAGCCTAAAGGTTATTATTAGCCATTGTGTTTACATAAAATTTACGTTGGAACGCTTTGAACTGAGTGTTTCTCAACTGGGAAATAGTTGTCTGGAACTCAGCATAAATTTGGTTGAAAAAATCTTTTGACAGACCGTAGCAAAAGAATCAAAAATGAAGAAAATTAAATGCTGTATTTATTAAGTGTAAAACGATATAGCAGGCTGAAGTTGAATAACATCTGTACTTAGGCCTACACTATAATTTTAAAAGTCAAAATGTTTTTTGTTTTTTTTTCCTCCAGTGCAATTTTGGTTTACACTGGATTTACAATTATTTGTCAAGTCAAAGTGTGTTTTTACCAAGTTTCATTTAGTTACAACACGGGCTTCTTTCGCTAGTAAATGAAGGCGGCAGCGCGAGACTGCGGCTGCCGTGAGAATGACGTGCCTCCGGTCTGCAGCTTTACGCTTACGTACGTCAGTTCAAGCGGGAAGACGGAGCTCTGTGAGGATCGTAACCGGTCCCGGACTCAAGACTCAAACCCGGACAGATCACAGCCAGAGGTGGGCACAGCCGTCATGTTTGTAAGTACACACGAAGTTTAAAGCTAATGCTAACACCAGGCAGCTTCTAAACTTTTCCAGTGTAGTTTAAAGGACTTGGAAGCGACCATTTTCTCCTTTAGCGGTTAGCATTAGCATTAGCACGCAAAAACGCAAGTATTTAATCGTTCATTGTCAGCCGTTACAAACCCAGCACACTTAGAAGCGGTCAGAGCCTCGTTATAAGGCATTGTAAATTTTATTATCAGTTTAGAGTTCCATTTCTGCTAATAATTGCTGTATAAAAATATGACTTAACGGCTAACTGATTTCAAGTTAAGATTTTTAAACCCGTGTGTGTTTCTGTTCTCTTTTACGTGTTACTGCAGATGAGAGTAGACAAACTAAATACATGTCATAAAAGAAAACGTATAATTATATGGTTTGTCTCTGTGGAGGTAATGTTTTTCTCGTGGGATGTGCTTTCACATTGCTAACAGTTCTGTCTAAAGTAAAAGTTGGCTCTGGAATGTCCGTTGGCTTGTGTAATTTCAAAATGGCTAAAATGGCTGTCAGTTAAACGGAGAAAAGTTGTTTTAAAGTTTAGATTTCGTCCCTTCTGTGTTTTGTCAGAGCTACACTGAGGTTTATGTGTTTCTATTATACCTTAGGATAATTAAATACTTAGCAATTAAAACATATTAAAATAAATGTTCCTTTTAAGCTCAAATATGTACTTAAAACAGTAAAAGAAGTCCTCTGGGACATTTTTTACCAGCCAAACTGATTTTAATTTATTGTGATTAATTTATGTGTTAAATATATAACTGTCATAGTTTAAAGTCTACACTATTTTCCATTTTTAAATGAGACATAAAAACATTTTGCATTCCTCTGTTTTACTGAGGAATTTGCAATTACTGCAATTTTAACAAGATTTCTCAAAAACGGTGCAGAGTTGAGCCATAATACTTTTACAGTAAGTAAGGGGTGATATGAAACTGTTTTTCAGTCTTAACTTAATTTTGATAAAATACCCAGACAGAAAACATGTTAAAGACTTCACAAATTAGAAGAATAATTCACCAGAGGACACTTGAGTTTAAAAGTTTAAAAAGAGACGTGTTTGTATCTAAATGCGAACGCTAACAGGAAATGTATGCCGGTATGTACAGAAGTTAGCCATTTTCAACAAAAATAAGCCAACTGATGTTCTGTGCACAGACCCAATTATACTCTCACTTGAGTAATTACTTATGTCATGAGTTTCGCAATAAACTTTTTTACTTCTAACTTGAGCAATTTCTTGGACTTCTGCTTTGTACTTGAGTACATATTACTTGAGGATCAATTTTGGCTGAATATCAGTTTTATATCATTCAATAATAATCAATTTGTCTAACTTTTAAACCCATTAAAGCAGTTGCACTGCTACTTTCTTTGAAAAGTCAAATATTAAAATGACTTAAGTACTGTTTCTCCAAATCTGTTTTTAATATTTGATTTTTACTTGGGAGTAATATTATTCTGGTGTAACTCTGACTTAAGTACAAATTTCTAGTCTTGACTAGTTTATAATGTGTTTTGGAACAGTTTTGTGAAGACATGCTGAAGACGAGACCGTCGTGGACCCGCTGTGGACTCGTCGCTGTGGACTCGCTGTGGACCTCCTGTGGACTCGCTGTGGACCTCCTGTGGACCTGCTGTGGGACCCGCTGTGGACTCCGCTGTGGACCTCCTGTGGACCTGCTGTGGACCTGCTGTGGACCCGCTGTGGACGACTGTTGGGCTTCTTGAACCGTCGCAATCGACGACTTGTGAGAAGGTACTTTTATTCACGCTGTGCACAAAGTGAATTCCACTCAATGAGTGGAGTCACAGTCTCTGGTCACATGTTCACAAAGACCAACACTCAAAAGTTCCCCTTAACCCAGATACCAGGCTAATAGTGATTCTATTTACAATAACATAATATGATTTCAATCACTCTGACTGTTAGCTGTGTTTGAGCTTGTCACTTTTAAAAGCAGCTCATTAAGCTTATATTTTATAACTCAGGAAATACATTAATCATGCACTATTTTCACTCATTAGAGTACTTCTGTGTACAACACTGTCAGTACAGAGGAAATGTAACTGATTTCTAGGAAAGCAAAATAACTATTTAGGGGACCTATTGTGTTTTTTTTAATATTTAGTATGAATCTAGACATATACAGATCGTATTTACCTTTGTTCATTGTAAAACACAAAGTTGATCTAAACCAGCTTAAAAATAGAAACAGCTCTATGACTTCCTGTTCAAAACTGCAGATCTGATAAGGCCCTTCACTTAAAATGTGACTGTAAAAGAAACAGGTTTTAAAAACAATTTTATTGTTGGAAGTGTCTTGGACAGTTTTGAACCAAATGTGCTTCACTTTGAGTTTTAATCTTTTGATTATGACAAGTAAATACAGGATAGGGAGGGGATAGGTGGTAGGTGAGACAGGATTTTAGCACTTGAGCTGCAGTGAAAACAATATAAGATTACTCCAACATGTATGAATCAATTCAAATTAACTTTGAGTAAACAATGATGAGAAGGATGGTAACAAGGTTAAACTTGAAGTGTTTGAAAGAATAGTCTCCTTTAAGGTACTTGTCACCCCTGCCGTACACTGAGTCCGAGTTCGAGGCGAGACGTGCACGACCTTCGCAAGACTTAGAAAGTGCTTAAAACCAATGCACCCTTGTACACAGACCTTGGTGCAGTGTGAGCGCACGTCTGAGAGTCGCGCGAGTGTGTGGAAAGAATCCGTATAGAGTCTATTTGGAGGCATTGCCAACTATGCAGGTAGGCACATTATTTGGGTGTTTTCTAAACTACGAAGTCAGAGGTCAAATCTGCACTGTGGATGAGTTTTTGCAAAAAAGCACTGGCTGTCCGAGGTTTAGCAGTAAGTACACTGTAATCACTTATGTGCAGTACATAATGTTATGCTATGTAGTGTGTTTCTATTAGTTTTGCTTATAACCAGTCACGCAGCTATTTGTTGACAAAAGATGATGCTGATAAAACAATTTAAGCTCAGTGCAGTCTGTCTTCATACTTGAATTTTAGACTTGTTTTCAGCACTAGGAAGCTGTAGCATTTCTCTGCTAATGTTGACTGTTGTTGGGATTGCAGTTAAAGCTCTGTTTGTGATTGTTGTATTTTGAAAGGGTGATGGGTCAATTTACTATGATAGTATCATTATTATACAGTATACGTATGTACGGCGTGTATATTTTACAAAAGCAAGATGTATATATTTTTACACATTTGTTTTACTTGTATGTTTTTGTTGGATTACAAAAATGTGTGTCTTTACTCTGCGCAGGCTAGCTTCTTCTTAAATTCAACTTACTTGTGTCCTAGAGAAACCTCTTCTGGCTTGCTTCCATGGTGTGGAATTTTGAAGAACGCCTTCAAACAAATGCTTTACTTTTCTGTTTCATTGAGATTATGCATTGATTGTTTACCCACAGACATTATGCAGCTACACACTGTCACTTGAAGACTCTAAAGTGCTGTCGTACACGTCTTGTATTAACATTTGGACTAATGAAAGTAAGTCAAAATTTTATCCAAAAACTATAACTAACCAACCAAAGCTTTTCTGTTACCCCAGTTGACAGCCCTTCTTCTCATCCTTGCACGATCAGCAGCTCATAGTGAGGTTGCCAGGCTCCAGAAATCAGGCCTGCTGACACTTATGAAGCAGCTTGTTTCAATTTTTCACTAGATTCAGCAAAACAAGCTCTGGCGACAGAAACCTGCCTCTCTCGCAATGAACACAGAAATGATTTCTCAAACCAATATTTCCATCTGCGGCAGCCCTTAAGAAGTCAACTAATTTGCGAAGAAAAAAACAAACAAAACATAACATTAACCTGGCAACATTGCAGCAGACAGATCCAAAGTAAGTGTTTTCTTTCTTCAGGATTTAATTTGAAGCTAGATCTTCTTTTGTTTAGGGCTTAACTCTTCTTCGATGTGACTGTATAAAAATGAGTGCTTTAACATTATTAATATGAATTTTGTGATGTATTTGAACATCATGAAGCTAACATTTTGAGCATAATGCCTCCAGACTCCAATCCTAATGCTAAAATGTAATCCTATGTGTAAGCAGAGCTGGATTAGTAGATCTTGTTTTATAAATTTCAAGAATGTAAGACAAAAAAAAAATGTGGGTGAATGTTGGGGCTGCCCTCTTTTTTTTAAAAAAGTGCACCTCTGTTTTGTGGTGCACTTTTAAGGCAATGTTTTTATATATTTAACTTTTGTCCCCCCAGTCAAAGACTTTTAGGAAACATCCACTACTCCCAAAAGTTTTGCCTTCGTTTGCAAACCTGCATGAAGAATTGTGTGAACAGAGAAGAGGGTTTGGCCATGTGTGTAAGGAGCTCAGGAGGAGTCATGGCTTTGGTTTTCCTGCCACTCAGATGGTGATTAGTGAAGCAGAGATCACAAAAAAAAATGAGTTGGTATTTCTTTATTGCGTACGTGTGCTGTATTTATTAGAAGCTAATTTTGTAAACCACCGTAGTCCTCGTCACATTAAACCTCATTTCTATGTAATAAATATCTTTTCTTTTACAAAAAATAAATAGTAGCTTTGCACTTATATAATAGGAAAATAAAAAAGTTCATTTCCAAGAAAGATAAAACGTTTCGTTAACTGGGTTTTTTAGTTCAAAACTTCACCTGCTAGAATATCTAAGGCATAAATGAAGTGATGTGCCAAATGATTATCCCACTACAGCCACAGGACGCACTGGCTTTTCTTTTTACATTAAGTTGCGTATCTTTGAACTGCTGTGTTAAAAAGTCTATTCTGACCTATTCTGTCAAAGAACAGTCTAAACTCTGTCCCAGTTTTTATTTCGTAGTGCTAGGATCAATATTGGCATCGATTATTAGTTCTAAACAAAGGGGTGTTGCTGAGCGCACACACACAGACATACACACAAACAGACCAGGAGACTTATGTAGGGCAGAAGGGAGAAAGTGGATCGACATTCAGAGTATTTTAGCGCTACTTTACATCCATGTGCTCCATGATTTGTCCCGTGTTGTTGTTGTTAGCGGTGGAGAGCAGCTAACGCGCTAACTCCAGTCACAACTTGTCTGCATTAAAGAGCCAGTGACCCATTTTTTACATTTACTGCAAAATGAATTCTAAAGCATTGAAAAATGTTATCGTAATAATTGCAAGATGGTGATAAATTAGCTCTACCAACATTTTAATTAAGAAAAAACAAATAAAAACCTAAGAACAAAATTAAAAATGACTTTTAAAATAAATTGAGAATCGTTTTAGAATCGAATCGTGACCCCAAGAATCGGAATCGAATCAAATCGCCTGACACTCAAAGATTCACACCCCTACTAAACAATTTAAAATGTGCTAGCAGAATAACCTAGTCACGCATGTTCACCGCAGTCCAGCGCAGAGTTTTTCATATTTAAATGTTAATTACTATTTACAGAGGTATTTAGGTTTCTTTCATTTATGACTCAGGCCAAAGTCAGAAAACCTCTTGCAGCAGCAGCTGTAGTGGTGTAAGAGGGAGAGAAAGGGGGCGGCGCTAGAGTGATCAGAGAAGCGTATTGGTTTAATTATTTATTCAAATACTAAGAATAAATTGTAGACATTTTGAACAATAAGTATAGCGTGGTTTGGTTGGTTGAATAATATGATGCGGAAAAGATTGCAACTCCACTCGGTCAGGACCCATATTAAGATCTTACTTAATCAGCTGGAGGATATTCTCTAGCATGCATGTTTTTTTTTTTTTTAAATCAGTTTACAAAAATGTATTTCGTAGAGAAATCTTAATCATAATCATGTTGACTGTTTTACTAAAAATGTAGTCTAACTTCTCATATTCTTCCACTTTCGGAAGAGCGAGTGGCGGCGCGCAAAAGGTGCAGCGGCCCAGGGCCTCACTCAAAACGCAATTTTGTTGTACTCTGTGACAATGACAATAAATCTTTCTGTTCTGTTCTGTTCTGTTCTCATATGCACTTTAAAGTTACACCGTGTAAGTGACCCGGTCATGCGCCTCTAGAGGCCACACGCGGCACAGCACTGTCGCAAAACAAAAACTGTTTTGCAGCTTCTGGTGTAAATTCTTATTGACACTGAAACACTACACTAGTGGTCAGGTACATTAATCGTATTTCATTTTCAATTGCGATTATTGCTGTATTTGTGTTCATTTCATTCATTCTTCTATGCTATGTCATGAATGCCTGTTGCTTTATGTTTATGGCCAGGGTGTCTGAGTGCACCCTGGGGTCGAAGAAGGCACTTCTTTTTCTGCAGATCATGTTTCTGAGCAGTGACTGTGTTTGGAGAAACCTGCAGGTGGCAGCAGAGGCGAGACACAAGAATTGGCTTGAGGCTTGGATCCTTGAGTCCATAGGTTAGAGCCGACAGACATCGCGGCATCAACACTAAAAATATGTAAACCACAACAAAAAGTCTCCCGGCCACAATGGGATCTGTTAAAGTGGCCACATCAGTGAATACGGGCAGTGCCATTGTAGACATCAGGTTCAAGCTCAACTGAAACATGTGAAGGAGCAGCGTGTTTCGAGCTTTATCTGCAGACGTCTTGTCTGTGGAGGCAGAGAAGGCAACTATCATCACACCAATGAAGGACATTGTGATTACCAAACCAGAGAACAGAAACATTGTGATAGTGGATGCCATCTCATAGATTTTAGACCGAGGTCCAAGCAACAAGGCAGTGGAGATGCAGTATGTGTTCATCTGAAGATTGGGAAGCAGGTGGAAGGGGAATTCAACAAGAAGTGCGACATGAAAAAAAATGTCAACACAGCTCATCCCCAAACACTGAGGATGGCAAAGACTGTGTTTCTCATGGTGACTATGTTGGTGTGACGGAACGGGAAGCAAACAGAGATGTAGCGCTCGATGGACATGACTGTCAGTGTGAGAGGAGAGATCCGTGAGCTCAAGTATGAGATCATAACATAGAATCCACACAAAGGGTAGGACAGGAGCACTAGGAAGGTGCTGTGTAAATACAGGAACTGTCCCATAAAGAGCACAATGGAGTCCGCCACCACCAGGTTCAGCAGTAGCATGTAGCGCGGTGTTTCCACAAACACAGGCCGACTGCACAGTGTGTAGATGATGATGCCATTTATGACCAGGAACATGAGGCTGGCGAGGTTTGTCAGAGCGGAAAAAGCAAACTTAAAGCTGATTAGTGTTATCCACTGCTGCTCTGTCATGTTCTTATATTGATTTGCCACTCCATCACAAACAGATCTCTGGAGTCCGCTGCAATGCAGAAGGCAGAACTGTAAAACCATAAGTTTAACATGTAGCTTAAACTTCTCTATAATGCTGTAGTTTGGGTTCAGTGTTCTCAAAAATGGTTAGAAAATTGTTTCAGTCCAGGTTCTTCCCAAAGCCTGATTGTAAGTGTGGTGAGTGAAGTCTGATGCCTCTTTGCCTCCAGAACTAGCATTCGGTGTCTTCATTCCTGCAGCGGTGCAAAGAGACTTTGTGTTTATTATTTCCTTTTGAAAATTTTGATTTTATGGCTGTACTTTAAAGATGCTATGTCAAAATTTCTCCATCTTCAAACATAAAAAAATAAAAATAAATTGCACAGGTCAAATGCATTTTCACATAATTTAGGATGAGGTTCCACTTTTTACAAGATTTTTAAGCAGTGAAAGAGGAATTGTAGTTTATGGGAAAACGTTTTAGAGAATTACATCTAATAGGTGTTCTCTTGCAAGTAGAGTTTAAGAAGTAATTAAGTTTTGTTTTTTGTGATACTACATACAAACTTCAACCTGTACATAGAAAAGATTACGGCCTCAAAAATCATCTTGAATGAGTTCTTTAAGTGTCAGACAAAGCTACAGTTTTTTACTGAGCTATAAAATGGATTAAAGTCTGAACAGCACGTTGACTAATCAGTGTTATTGTAGCTACATCTTCAATGTTCATCTTTGGTTAAAGTAATACAAAAAAGGGTTTACACATGAGCTGAATAATAGAACTAATCAAGCAGAATGATGCTGGAATGAAGCCGTTCAAAGTGTAACCAGGGTAAAGGCTTTTCAACATATGAGCAGATTTTTCAGAGAACCACGGCCATTGGGCCAGGAAGTTGCACACATGAGCAATTTGGCCAAAATTTAAGCTTGTACAGATTATCCACAAAAAAAAAAAAATCTGTTTCTGTAATGTTTGTCACTACTGCTACAGCCTCTTAGATTTGTATTGCTCTACACAAACTACAAACGAGCACTGAACCAAATTGAACCAAAGACTAAACCAGTATTAGTCATGTCTGAGCCTAGAGTAACTATCATTAGCTTTTCTATTGTTTTTGAAAATATTTAACAGAATCAAATTGAAAATCAAGATTGATCAATTTGAGAAAAACAAAAAAAAATCGTGATTCGATTTTTTCCCAGATCGCCCAGCCCTAGTTCAAAGCAAAGTTACACCAAAACTAAAATGGGATCAAATCTGGCTGTACACACAGAATTAACCTGCAAACAAGAAAGATATGTTTAAAAAGGATATATCTTATTAAGAATACTGTTAGATAGGGTTTGAAAGATGGATTGAACCGAGGTTCATTGATCTAAGTCACTTCACCAGAGTTTGAGAAACACTGGACACAGAACAACCTAAGTTATGGTATAAGTCATTCTAAACAGAGACATTTGTAATAAAACCAGCAAAGCCACAGTCATACTCTCTCACAGAAGCACAGTTATAGTACCATGAGTCCTGGAGCAGATCTCTCAGACTGGAGTTAGTGTCGGACCGTCTGAGCTCCCACAATGCACTGCTTTAAAACACTTCACCACAAGTGACCTCACCGCTGTGTCTGAGGTCAGTAACAATATTAGTCTTAATGATGCCTTCTGGGACCCTCAGAGTTTTAGTTTTGTTTTTCTTGGACAAACTTTGACTTTAAAAGTTCAAAGCTTTGATTATTGGTTTGAGTCTCAGGCCTCTTTATGATATTGTTTTAATTATGAGGATTAGGGATTGAGAATTTTTATTCATTCAATTATTTTTATTAGCATTAGCATCATATCCGATCTCACCAACTCTCCATCTGTAGTAAAAAATAAAAATATAAATTTCTGTTCGTAACATTTCAACAGTAACATGAGGCAGGCGAGTGCTAACCTCTAAAATATTCAGTGCATCATTTCAAGCTTTCGCATTACGGCATATTACGGTGGGTGCCATTCAGTTTCAGGGCTCCAGATTTAGCTTTTGGTTTGTTTGCACTAATCACTTTCACTTTTCTGTCATTTTCAATTCACCACATTTGTGTGCACCAGTTTTTTTAAAGATGCACCATGTAACTTTCTGGAGGTGAAAAGTCAACCTCACAATTCAATACAAATAGGAAAATTGGTAGCACTTTAAAAGACCTCCACGGTACCTACCAGTTAAGTACCATGTCAGTTACTAGTAACTAACAGTGACACTTACTAGTACTTACTCTGGTACTTACTGTGGTACTTACACTGGTACCTAGAGTGGTACTTTGAGTGGTACTTGTACCAGCAGTTACTGGTACATACCACTGGTACTTACTGTGGTATTTACACTGGTACTTACACTGGTACCTACAGTGGTACTTGCAACAGCAGTTACTGGTACATACCACTGGTAGTTACTGGTACTTACTGTGGTACATACACTGGTACTTACACTGGTACCTACAGTGTACTTTGAGTGGTACTTGTACCAGCAGTTACTGGTACATACCACTGGTAGTTACTGGTACTTACTGTGGTACATACACTGTACCTACAGTGGTACTTTGAGTGGTACTTGTACCAGCAGTTACTGGTACATACCACTGGTAGTTACTGTGGTACTTACTGCGGTACTTACACTGGTACTTACACTGGTACCTATAGTGGTACTTGTACCAGCAGTTACTGGTACATAACACTGATAGTTACTGGTACTTACTGTGGTACTTACTGTAGTACTTACACTGGTACTTAAGGTGGTACTTGTGTCATCAGTGACTGGTACTTACAGTGGTAACTATTAGTACACTTACCACTTTTAATAATTTGTGGCACACACATATGTTTCAGTGGTGGTATTATTGGTACTAAATTAAAAAAGTAGAGCTTATAAATTATGAATAACAATAAAATGCAAGTGTTAAAAAAGCACCACTGTCTTTATTTATGTCACAACAATATTGGGTATTGACAAATACCAAAGTAATTATTTGTTTCAGTAAACAAAACAACAGAAAACAATTTACAACAATCTTAGCTTAATTCCAACATTAATTGATAAATACCATGATACATAATGGTAAAGAGTGGTACTACAATGGTACTTATTACAGTAGTTGACAGTCAACTACTAGTAACAACGGGACCTGTTCTAAAGTGACACATACTGGTACTTGAGTGGTACTTACTACAGTAGTTGACCGTCAACTACTAGTAACAATGGGACCTGTTCTAAAGTGACACATACTGGTACTTCAGTGGTACTTACTACAGTAGTTGACAGTTAAGTACTAGTAACAACGGGACCTGTTCTAAAGTGACACATGCTGGTACTTCAGTGGTACTTACTACAGTAGTTGACTGTCAACTACTGTAGTAAGTACCACTGAAGTTGCCCCACTGTGGCACCTGAGGTTCTTCTGTGGTCTCCCATCCGAGTACTGCCGAGGCCCAACCCTGCTTAGCTTCTGAGATCTGACTGGATCAGGCTTTGGCATGCTGGTATGGCTACGACCATACCAGCATGCCAATACTGGTGGTAAAAGTTCCACTGTAGGTACCAGTGTAAGTACCACAGTAAGTACCACAGTAAGTACCAGTTACTACCAGTGGTATGTACCAGTAACTGCTGGTACAAGTACCACTGTAGGTACCAGTGTAAGTACCACAGTAAGTACCAGTAACTACCAGTGGTATGTACTAGTAACTGCTGGTACAAGTACCACTCAACGTACCACTGTAGGTACCAGTGTAAGTACCACAGTAAGTACCAGTAACTACCAGTGGTATGTACTAGTAACTGCTGGTACAAGTACCACTCAAAGTACCACTGTAGGTACCAGTGTAAGTACCACAGTAAGTACCATAGTAACTACCACTGGTATGTACCAGTAACTGCTGGTACAAGTACCACTCTAGGTACCAGTGTAAGTACCACAGTAAGTACCAGAGTAAGTACTAGTAAGTGTCACTGTTAGTTACTAGTAACTGACACGGTACTTAACTGGTAGGTACCGTGGAGGTCTTTTAAAGTGCTACCGGAAAATTAAATTGTTCTTTAGAGCATTGCTATTGGAATAAACAAATTGTACTGTATGCCATAATGTGAGAAAATATTGCTGGGTTTCACATTCTAGAACTCTTGTCAGTTAAAGGGCTGGTTGGGGGCAAGAGGCAGTTTTTACTATTAATAACATTAGACTTTGCCATGAAACATTTCAAAAAATATTTTACAAATGTAAAAAGTGGTGATTTCTGGGGTGACTCAACCCTTTTAACTTTTGTATTATAAAAATAAACTCAATTTAAACAAAATCATTTTAGCTGCCCCCGATCACATTGAAATTGGCTTGTAGAATAATGTAATGTCATCTGAAACCAGCAATAGCTAAAAGCATGGAAATAAACAGGAGGAGGGTCCTCTTGGCCAAACAATATTTAATTTTGTGGCCATGCAATCTTGCTATTGACCCTTTGCACATGTCATCACGCTTTTCGACGGAACGCCCACTTCTCCATGATGGAGGGCGTGTGTGCATTACAACTGTGGAAATTTTGCCAAAAACCTACTAGTTTCTTTTATTGATTTCAATTGTACAATGTATCTTGTGCGACACATTGCCCTAACAGGCAGGAGGTTGTAAGAATAAGTCTGGAGCTTTTCCGTTTACGTTTTGATGAAGATAGAAGACACCAGTGGGTGGCAGCAATAAATTGAAAGATCTGGAATCCCTCTAAAGTTGTCACAGATTTGCAATAAACACTTGAAACAAGGCAAGTCAGTGCTAATGAGAGAGAGAAAAAAAATACCATTTGAAAAAAAAGATGCAATGAATGTTTAAAAGAACCTGTGTGGCTAAGACTAGCCTCACATGATATACAAACTCTTGTAGCTTTTAAATCTGCTCCAGTGTAAGACAAAACCTTGTTTACCACATAATGGTAGAAATTATGAGGAGTAAAGTCAGGCAAACTTGTAAATTTTATTAAATCGGCAAATATAGCAGGAGAAAGAGGGTATGATCAGCTAGCATTCATTAGCTTTTCCAAATACCTTGCTTTGTGCACATCTAAAAAATGTCCTACTTCCACAGACAAATGTACTGAACATGCACTAGAAACATCCACTGCTTTTTTATGGAAAAATAAAATATGTGAGAATTTGTTAGTTTGCGCTCCACGCACTTCGGCCTCTATCATGGTGCAGCCACGTGATCATGTGATGTAGGTGCAAAGGGTCAATAGTGCAAGTACACATTTTTATTATTTATTTTGTGTCACAAAGCAGGGCTCCAGACTAACTTTTTAGGGACCGTCCCGAAACTGTCCCAAACCCCAAACTGAACCGTCCCGAACAATATTTCTTCCGTCCCCATGTAATAGGTTAAATAATGATTAAAAATACTAATAGACCTATTAAAAGTATGTAGGTTATCGTAACTTGTGTAATTTCACTTAAAGTGCATATGACAGGTTGCTTAAATGTTAATTTTTTTATATAATCCACTTTGAATATATTCGTAGATATAATAAATATTGATTTTGTTCCATAAAAGTTGACAATAATGATAAAAAACTTGATAAAAACATGCACTTTCTTGTGCTGTTTATCCGTTGCTAGGGCGCCCCCTGGAGCTGTGAGGATGACGTAGATGGAGGGGAGTGTTTGTCAGTTCAGGCTGTTTTACATGTAAAATTAAGCATCTTTTTTTTATCAAATATCTGCACTGTCGCCTGGATTTGTAAAGAGCTAATTGTTATTTATAGTTAAATTAGATATCAGGGTGCCATTTGTGTGTTCACCTTTAGTTTTTTTATATAGTTTATTGTTAAAATAGTTATTTATTGTAATTGGACAGACTAATAAGAGTTTGCTGTGTGGACACATTGTGTATTGTTTTCCAGACCAGAAAAAAGGCAGTAGCTTTTTCAAATGAAGGAATAAAGAAACCCAGCCTTCCACACGTGAAAACAAAGCCCAAACACAGCTTCATCTGTGAGTCACATGTCAGAGGAGCGTTATAGTATGATACAAAGCCCAAACACAGCTTCATCTGTGAGTCACATGTCAATGGAGTGTTATAGTATGATACAAAGCCCAAAACACAGCTTCACTATCTGTGAGTCACATGTCAGAGGAGTGTTATACGCCCCAGACATGGAGCGCGGCACAGCTCAAAGCATTTGCACTGTTCAGACGCCCTTCTGCGCTCGCCCCCCGCACGCCCTTCGTCTGTGAGCCTCCCAGCACCTGAATACCCTGTTTGTTCTCTGTCTGTGAGCTCTTGATGGTCAACATGGCACAGGCATTTGCCAAACGATTACAACAGCAACAACACAGCACATGATCTCCTCCTCCTTCACCTCCGTAAGACGATGTCTGCTGAATGTCCAGGTAAAGCTAAGGTATAAACCATGTGTCTGACGGGGACACGGAGTTAAATCCAAGCTGTTCATATCCACATCACAGGGCTCTGCAGATCCACTGTAAAAGTCCGCTGTTCTGTTTCTTTCCGCGTTAAATACATTGGTCCAGACGCATTGTCTAAATCCACTAGTTAAATCAATCCAGTCTGCATTTCCAGCAAAGCATTTACGTAGTTTCTCAGACATCTACAAGGCGCATACACATGCTTGATTCAGTGAACAGCCGCTGGGGTCTTCCTGTAGGCGCCGCGGAGCTGCTGTGTCCAATAAAAGCTTCTCTCCTCATTTATTTACCACACATAAACACATTTCAAGCAATTATATTGATAAATGACAGTGTAGCCTAAATACTGAGGGAGGTGAAAATGTCCTGGCAGGAGCATTAAGACTAGGAAACACCGATGTTTATAACATATTACATTCAAGTCATTGGAGAATTACGGACGTTAGTCAAGTTTGCCCCTCCGCCTACGTCACCGCCCACTTCTGTGTTCAAAGCGGAAGAGATTTTGAATTTCACAATAAAATCGTATTTTTCTGCTAAACAATAAGACATTTTGAGAAACAAAGCTTAATATTTGGTAAGCATTACTGTTGCATGTTTCTTGAAAATGGTCGCTAATCTGTCATATGGGCTTTAATGTTGTCTCCATATTATACAACACTTCTAAATTACTAGCTAGACTACACTTTTTCCCCATTTTAGTTTGACATTTCTGTGACAATTTTGTAGCTTACCTAATGAAAAGTCTTTGAATAAAATGTGTCACTATCTATTGAACTAACTGGCTCTAGAGTGGATAAAACATGTTTGTGCTTGACATCAGCCTAGAGAGAGTTTTCATTTGTGCCTTGTGCTTGTGTGACAGTGGCAGGTTAAAGCAGGAGGAATACAGCAGCAGCACATCAGCGTAGCAGTGTTAGCACCATGGTTAGCATCTGTTAGCTCTTAGACAAACTTAACGAGAACAAAAAGTCCACATGGCTCGGTCTTCTCTGTGGATACAGTGTGGAGTTGGGGCAGAAGAGCTATTAGTGTGTTTAGCAACAAAACCGCTTCTCAAACGAGTCGCATGAAGCCATTTGAGAACTCGGAAAAAAGTTTGATAGAAGCTATTGAAGCGTCGGGTTAGCGCTGCTGCGTGTGTAATCCCTTTTCTTAAAAAACTCGAATGTGAACAAAATTAGATGAATACTGGATAAACACTCCTGTGGTTCAGAAATGTTGAGCACTTTAGTTCAGAGAACAGACAGGAGACCCTCAACAACAGCAGCAGCAGCACATAGCGGCATCCTCCGCTCTATCTTGGAGGGAGGAAGAGGGAGGCGGAGGGAGAGGGAGACGCAGCAGGCTGGTGCAAGCGGTGCTTGCAGTGACATAAAATAATAGCGATATTTGCACTGTAGTAGATATAAAGTTCTTTTAATAGCGATGGCAATAATACAGTGCGTAATAGATGTGCAGAAGGTGCCAGAACTTCAATAACTGCGGTGGGGAAAAAAAGTATGTATCATCCCGGTCTCTATTTTTACCGTCCTCGGGACGACAGGACGGTGTTAGTCTTAGTTTATTTTGCTAATTTTCCATGTATAAAAGCCAGTCTTTCATTTTCCCAGAAATGTTTTTTTTTTCTGATGACCGCAAGCGCAGATCTGACACAAAATCACAAAACCAGAAAACTGCAGGTGCAAATTTCATGAGGTAAACAAATCTGAATAAACATCAGTGTTTGTCTTTCAAGTGATCATGGTCAAAGGAATGAATCCTCTTGAAACTTTATCTTGTCTTTTTGCACTGTTGTTTTGGTTACTATATATATTTTTTGACTTTCATTAAATGAAGCACATTTTCCACTCTTTAATTTGTTTAAAAGGCTATTTTTATTTGATAACCATTGTTTGATTTTGTCTATTTTTAATGATTTTTGGCTTACCCATCACATTTAGCAGGTAGAAATGCAGGGATTGTGCAGGCCCATATGAAACAGGGTGACACCTCAGTAATCTGCCTGGATAGGCCAAACTCAGTCCTAAGACATTGGAGTAGCTCTCTTTACCTGCCATCAGAGCAGGGGTGTGCGAGTGACCACAGGAGTTTGTCCACGCGGTCGCGCACACTCAGGATGGGCATCCTAACAGCGCGGACATCATGTAGAACCAGTTTGGACCAATAGTAGTAGTAGTAGTTCATAGGCCATTCATAGGCCATATAGCTCACAGCTCATTTCCAGACCCAGTCCCTTATCACAAACATACAATACAATACATATACTGTATGACATAACATATTTACAGTAAAAGAACACAAAATTCTAATGTTCACATCTTTGATTGGCTTTGAGCCCATTGTTTGATTTTACAGTTATAATTAATTAATCATAAAACTGATTTTTTTTTTTTCATTCTAATGTTAACGTGCATGGAAATACATGGGACGCACCCCGTGCAGTTTCTGTGATGTCATCTCAAACCCAGCAATAATGAGTATTGTGTTTAGGGCTGCAGCTATCGATTATTTTAGTGATAGATTATTCTATCGATTATTTACTTCGATTAATCAAGTAATCTATTAACTTTAGTTTACATTTTTAAAAACATTTTCATAAAGGTAATAAGGATATTTTGCTTAAGAATACAATTATATTATTATATTGCAAAATAAAAACCAGCAACTTTTCCCCTTATATCACAAGTTTAATATCATAATATAATAAGGGAGCAACATTTCACTTATTGAGATCATTTTCACACAGATGTGGGAAGTGTGGGAACATCTGCAGACTTGTGGTTTTGACTCAAAGCACGTTGACATCGCGTCTCAAGTACTGCACATGTCCCAAATGTGATAAACTGGCAGCAGAGCTATAAACCTACACAAATGTGTGGGTCTGTTTCATGTAGGTTTTGAATATAACAGTTCTGAGTGCTGTATCTGCAGCTCGTTGGAATCTTTTCAGAGCTCGAGTTATCTTGCAGTGTTAGCTCTGTGGCGGGCGCTTCAATTTTCCTCCATAAGTGTTTCCCTCGTGATAAACTTTGTTTGCTTTATGATCTTGTCCCTCCGCGCTCTTACAAACACAGGTCTCCTATAAAGACAGATGCTCTAGTTTAAAATCCGCCGCGTCTGGCTCCGCTGTGCTGGAGCCATAGATCCATGGCTGGAGTAGTTGCGGCAACGGTGCGTCAGGGAATACGTACGTTCGGTGTGAAACACACACTGCTTACTAGTTCCGCCCGCTCGCGCACCACAAATCCAGATTGTATTTTAAATGTACAAATTAAATGAATAATCAAGGCAATCAAATAATAATCGAAGCTTTTTTGTAATCGAATTACTCTATTTACTCGATGAATTTTTTCAGCCGTAATTGTGTTTGAGTGGGGTATATGCTGAACAAATTTAGTGCACAGTGAGGCCTTATTTTTCATTAGTGGCAGGTCATTTAATCAAAATCTGTTGTATATTTACCTGTCCACATGGAGGGTAACGTATATCCCCGTCTACCTGGCCCCATCTGGCTGTTTGGAATGAGTGTGCAAAGTGTGTGTGTGTTTTTTTAAAGGGACTATACTTGATTTTTTTGCAACAAAAAAACTTAAAAAAAATTTTCCCCTAGCATTGATGTCTTGTTAATGTATCTATTCAGGTGGAAATTAGTCCGCAAAGTGCTGTCTATGTCTAATAAAATTCAGTTTGTGCCCCATTTTTTATGTTGATGTTTTTAGCATTGTGGCTAACTGTTGTTAGCATGGAGACTCACCTCGCTGCTAATAGTTGTGAAAAATCATTAAAACACATCATGATTTTTAAGGAAGCAAAAGTCAGGTACAGTCCCTTTAATTATAATGAGGGAAAATTTAGACCTTCTTCTCTGGCAAGACGTACAAAGAACACACTAAAGCCTGGTCCCTGAAACTGGAGCGTGATTCAAGTCTGAGGATGATGAGATCACCACAACCAGACTTGTATTTTGTATATTGATGTTGTGTTCCATGGCAAGGCACATTACTCGTCCAAAAATGTTTGTGACTTGTTGCTGGATTGGCTGTCAATGTAGAATTGTAACCGCTGCTTGGCACAGGCACATCTAACCACCAAGGAGAGTGGACTAATGTGCTCACAGAAATGTAAATCATAAATCTGCAATGTTTTACAAACTTATATTTTCCAGAATAAATGTTATAGTCATTTTTGGTGCATGTCTGCTGCTGGTCTTATTGCCTACGTAGGGGATCTAGGTGAACTCAGGGACTGGATGGAGCTTAGTTTTTTTCTGCCCATCATGTGTCTTAGCAGTGACAGTGTTTGTAGAGATTTGTAAGCGGCAGCAGAGGCGAGACACAAGGATTGGCCTGAGGCATGGGTCCTTAAGTCCATAAGTCAGAGCCGACAGACATCGCGGCATCATCACCAAAAATATGTAGACCACAACAAAAAGCCTCCCAGCCATAATCGGGTCTGTTAAAGTAGCCACATCAGTGAATACTGGCAGAGCCATTGTTGACATCAGGTTTAAACTCAACTGAAACATGTGAAGGAGCAGAGTGTTTCGAGCTTTATCTGCAGACGCCTTGTCTGTGGAGGCAGAAAGTGCGATTATCATCACACCAATAAAGGACAATGTGATGACCAACCCAGAGAACAGAAAGACTGTGATGGTAGACCCCATCTCATAGACTTTAGATCGTGGTCCAATCAACAAGGCGGTGGAGATGCAGAAATAATTCATCTGAAGACTGGGGAGCAGGTGGAAGGGGAATTCTAAAAGAAATGCGATATGTAAGAAAATGTCAATACAAATCATTCCCCACACACTGAGGATAGCAAAAATTGAATTTCTTATTGTGACTATAGTGGGGTGATGAAACGGGAAGCAAACAGCAATGTAGCGCTCGATGGACATAACTGTCAGAGTGAAAGGAGAGATATGTGCGCTCATAATGGAAATCATGACAAAGACCCCACACAAAGGGTAGGACAGGATCACGAAGACACTGAGCACATACAAGAGCTGAGATATCAAGAGTACGATGGAGTCCGCCACCACCAGGTTAAGTAGGAACATGTAGCGTGGGGTTTCCACAAACACAGGCCCACTGCACAGCGTGTAGATGATGATGCCATTTATGACGAGGAAGATGAGGCAGGCAGTGTTTGTTAATGTGAAAAATGCAAACTTAAAAGTGATAATTGTTGTCCACTCCTCCTCTGTGACATTCTTATTGTTCTGAATGTCCATGGCTCCGCAGCTGAAATGAAGAAAGCAACACTTACACATGTATAGATTTATGCATCTATTGAAAGCAATAGTAAGTAATTTCAGGCTAGAGTTGTAGTTAATTCGCCTCAACTTCCAACCACCACCAAGCATTCCCCAACATACATGCTATTGGTTGGTGGGGAAATCGGAGGCCGGAGGAAACCACCCAAACATGCGGGGGGACAGGAAACTCCACACAAAAAGGCCCGGCCCGTGTCTGAGTCAAACTCGCGACCTTATTGCTGTTTGGCAAGAGTGCTATCTGCTCTGCCACCGTGCCACGTAAATCTCACATATTGTACTACATAGCACTTTTCAAATGCCTTAAACTTTTTAACTTTACTTTGCTGCATTATAATAACAAACTCTGTTTTAACAAAATTGTGTCTTATTTGGTCTTGAGAAGCCTAATCTTGTTCAAAAAAGAAAATTCCAAAAATGCTCATGGAAATGTTACATTTAGTGATATTTGAAGGAGCTCATTGATAAGAAACACAAAAATACAAAGAAAAAGGGGGACCCAAGGCACTCTTCATACAAAACAAGTTAAATGGCCTAAACTTGTATTTACCCGCATCAAGCTCCAACGTCTGGCTTTAACTTTCTACTGAATTTTGAAGTTCAATTTTCACCTCCAAAAAGTTAGTGTTACTTTAAAGACTGTTTGTAAGATTTTAATACAGGCATTGTGAGGAACCAAATAGATGTACAGAAAATACACCCGAATACTTATTTTGAGCATCAAATCAGAGGAATACATTTTATTATCTGATTACAGAATTTGCACAGGGTGCACGGTAGCAGAGTAGTTAGAGCTCTGGCTTTCTAATAAGGAGGTCGTGGGTTCGACTCCCGGGTCGGACCACATCACCATCTCACTATCTCTCTGGGTGGGGTTTGCATGTTCTTCTCGTGTCACCTAGGGTTTTCTCCCGGTACTCTGGTTTCCTCCCACCTCCAAAAAAAACATACATGTTTAGGTTTATTGGGCGTCACTGTAAATTTCCCTTAATGAATGAGTGAGAGAGTGAATGGTTGTCTGTCTAACTCTGCGACAAATTTGCCACGGTCCAGGGTGTTCCCTGCCTAAAGCCCAAAGTTACTGGGATTGGCTCCAGTCACCCGCGACCCCTAAAGGGAACAAGCGGTAGAAAATGAAAAAAATGAATGACAACAGAATTTATGCGAGATTATACAGTAATGTGTATTTTGTTGTTGTTGTTGTTTTTGATATATTATCTTATAAATACATTTATAACTATGAACAATAACCTTACTCATCTATCATATAGTATTTTTCACTGTAAAATGTAGTTCAACATGAAAGTAATTTTAATATTCAGACTTTACTCTCTGATTTGAACAAATGACAAAATACAATACAAAAGAGGTTTTATTTCATGCATTCGGTACAAAGCAACTAAATACATTTCAGTATTCTTTTGATTACAAAATGTTTACTTGGTTGGTTACTGTCTGTCTGGTCTAAAGCAAAACTAACCAAAGACTGAATATATAAAAAAATGATAAATCTACTCTAACATTAGGATTAGGTTATTTTAGGTTGCTATTTTTGTACTCGCAGGCAAATTTGTCTTGCAGTTTGAAAGTGCAGCCCCCACCCCGACCACCCACCCCACCCCCAAACATCAAATACAGTCAAATAAACAAACAAATACCAATAAATATACATTTGAATAAAACAGTGTTATAAGTGTTCCTGCTCACAATAATAAAAAGAATCCAACGCATTACAATTTATTCATCAGAACAATCTCGATTTCAGAACTTAAAATCTTTGTCCAGATAGAAGCAGCTGAAATTCTGCATGTAGAGGAGATTGCTAATTCAATTCTTCAAGAATACTTTGGGACAAGCACTGTAACTGATTAGCGTACAGAGAATCCCGAGGATTCTGAGGATCACCAAAAACTTTGCTTGCCCATTTAACAGGGCTGGGTATAGCTGCGATTTTATCAATACCAGGGTATTCCCAATTCCTCTTATCGATACAATTCCTTATCATTCTCTTATCAAAACCTAACATTATTATGAAACTACTTTTACAGACCTGTATTAAACTAACTATGTACTTTGACTAAGATGTGGACTATAATAAGATGGTTGCGAGTTAAAAACAGACTGTAAATCTAAAATAACAATTCTGGTTTAAAGTCTGAGGTACAGGCATAAACACATTTCAAATTGTTTAAAAATGACGTGGAACGGAGTCTCGATTCTTATCCCTAATGAAAGTACTAGTCTTTCCAGACTGTCACATCAGCAAAATCAACGCATTACTTGTACAAATGCTAATACACTGGCTGCTCAGGTTGCACTCATATTGATGATGCAAGATGGTGGGCAAGCACTATTTTTTCCTATTCGTAACCATTCTGTCATTCAGTATTTACAAGGTGCTTTAACAAGTTTACATTAAGATTACTTTTATTAGTAACTAAACCCATTAACTTTTAGCATTACACAAAAAATGCATTTAAATAATATTTTAGCTGCTGAGAATCTGTGATAAATTTTAATGGCCTCCAAATTCACATAAATGAAGAATAATAGTATGCAACTGTCTAAAAGGTTTTAAGAAAACCAAAGCCAAATACACTTACAGGCTGAGCGATCCAATCAAGTGCAGTAATTGTAATTTTCTCAGGTTTAAACTAAAAGACAAGTCTAAGCAGCAAACTGACTTATCAATGTCATTGTGCCTGTGGGGATAATGTTTAACTCTCTAACAATGAGTAAGCACAATAATTACTTTGTTGAAATTAAAATATTAATTCAAGTATTACCAGGATAAAGACACAAAATCTCCAAGGCAAACACATGAGTAATCAAACCAAGATCAGCATTTTCTTTTACCTGCTTTTCAGGCCCCAACGGTTTCAAAAGTGCTCCACAACGGTGAAATAAAATCAACCACTCTATTCAGTAAAATAAAAACACAAAACATGAAGCACAATAATAACAAGGTTAAAAGATTGCAGTGAACTAAGCCATTTCACCACAGCTTGAGAAACACTGGAAACAGAAAAACCTGCTCAAAAATGATGAGAAAAATAATTCTAAACAGAGACATTTGTAATAAAATCAGCAAAGTCACTCAGCCTCTCACTCTCTCACAGAAGCAAAGTTATAGTACCATGAGTCCTGGAGCAGATCTCTCAGACTGGAGTCAGTGTAGAACCGCCTGAGCTTCCACAATGCACTGCTTTAAAACACTTCACCTCAAGTGACCTCACAACCTCGCCGCCATTTTGTGTCTGAGGTCAATAACAGTGTGAGTCTTAATGATGCCTTCAGGGATCTGCGGCTCTCAGAGTTTCAACTTAGTTTTAGTAAAACTTTTGAACTTGAGAATTTCACATTGTTGGTTTGTTTAGATGGTTATTTACAAGGATTACGAATTGAGACGCTCGACCAATTCAACCCTTTATTTAGTTGAGCCTTTGGACTGTGCAATGCAATCAAAACAAATTTCAGTTACAGCTATGATTATTTCTTTAATTGATCAGAAAAAATTGTGTCACATTCATACAGTATGTTCACAAATAGAACCTTTCTACTTGAAGACTTTATTTTAAACAGACTATTTCCATGACATTTGTCATCTACATTAAGCTGAAGCACCTGATTTTCAGAAAGGTATTTGTATCCTCAAACTACTCCTGGTTCTCACAAATCTTTCAGTGCCTGTAATTACGATTTAAGAACAGCTTTATACAAACAGCAAAGTGAAGATTAAAAAGACCGCCAAAGCTGAGCTCAGTGGGCTTTTTAAACATCAATGTTTTCTAATGGGCTGAAATTTCTGTACATACAACCATTTCCTGTTAGCATTTAGACACAATTATGTCTCTTTTTAAACACAGAAGTGTTCTCTGATGAAATATTCCTCTAATATGTAAAGTCTTTAACATGTTTTCTGTAAAATTCACCACAACTGTCTCATCTAAAGAGGATTTATTAGTTTTAAACTGATGTAGTGAAAACCTCATTGAAGAGTATTGAACAGGAAGTTGTTGTATGTACAGGATGCAGTATTTTAAACCAAAACAAGACAACTGCACTCAAGCCAATTGGATTGAGAAAGTACAAAGCAATCTGATTTTGTCACAATGTTTTGTAATTACACTCTTATAAAGTGCAAACAAATACAGTGATACTGCATGGCATCCAAATCATAATATGACCCAAAACCAAGAGGTTTTATACCAAGAGTGTCAGATTGGAAAAAGACAGAAATAGGTGGAGTGAAAGTGTCACATGGGCTAAAACAATGAACAATGAGAGCATTTAGTGTATCATAGCTAAACAGGGACAAACATATTGTCCAACTCCTGTGCGTATTATCAGTGGGAGTGAAAGGACAGACTGTACAGTACATCAGAAGACATTTCGTTATATTTCAGAGAAACTGAGAAATCATCATAAATTTGATATATTTGTAAAATCATACATTTGATATTAATTTTCCCATTACAGCATCATTCCAAAATCAGCCGCTTGAGGACTCTCTTCAGAGAGACTGGTACCACAGTGAACCGCGCACATGCCCGCCAGCCACCTGAGACCACACCTGCATAGGACCAGTACATGCGGCTGCCTATTGTGAAGACTGTTGGTCTTCACAATAGGCAGATTTCAACCTAGACAGTCAGGAACCGGCTGCAAGAGGCTCGTATCCCATCACGTCGACCACACCAGGGCCTCGAAGTCTGACACGACTGGACTGGGACAACGTTCATGTGCGCTTGACACTTGAACGTTGGAGGATCCTGCTCTTTAGTGACGAATCTCGTTTCCAGCTGTACCATGCTGATGGCACAGTCCGTGTTTGGCGCCGTGTTAGTGAGCGTTATGCTGAGGCTAATGTCCTGCGACGGGTGGCTCATGGGGGCAGTAGTGTCATGGTGTGATCAGGCATTTGCTATGGACAGCACACACGTCTGCATTTCATCAATGGCAACCTGAATCCGCAACGTTACCGAGATGAAAACCTGAGACCTATTGTTGTGCCCTTTGAAGGGCTCCATCATGTCACTTTCCAACAAGACAACGCCCGCCTGACATTGTCAGGATATGCAGGGACTTCCTTGAGGAGGAGGATATTCAGCAAAAACCCCTGGGATGTTCTGGGGGTTGTGTGTCCACCACCGGGTTCCAGTTCCCCAGAACATTCTCCAACTGATAGTGGCATTCCAGGATGATTGGGACAACATCCCCCAGCCTCCAAATGACAACTTGGTGATGTCCACGCGAGGCTAATGGTGGGCACACACATTACTGACGTCTGTGAACTTGGCCCATTGACCTTCACTGTGCTCTTGCTGCCATTACTGCAGCACTATAGCTTTAAAATTGATTGGAATGCTTACAAATAAAAAATGAGTTGTTAAGAACTATGTTCTGTTATTTTGGGATATGTGCAATATTTTATGACATGAAAATAACTAAAAATATTTATTTGTGTGTTTATTTTTGTTCAATGTACCCCACCTTTAACCTAATATGTTCATTCCTGCTTGCTGTGGAGCACGCACCTCTGGCCTGACTCCAGAATCAGGTCCTGGACTTTTTATATTCATTATTTTATCAATCATCCATATGCTGAAGTTGTTCATAGTCACGTATACTACACATATTGTCCTGTAAGTATACTGTAATACTACGGATTACAATTTATCAGACAGTTAATCAATCCAACTTTATTTATAAAAGGCTCTTCTTACATAAAATATAACACAAAGTTATTTACAATGCATTAAAATAAGTTCCACCTGCTGTGCTGAGAAAAAGTGACTTTTAATAGATACTTTATACAGGCCCACTCTGCTTCCAGACCTTTGCCTGCACTGCTAGGAGTCCAAGGCACATGGTTTTAAATACTTTCTAAGTCCTGTACCAGCACCCAACCAAAAGTCAGTAGTGCAAATCATAATAATGGAGCTGAACATGCCTTTTGGCTTCAGAGCGTTCCTACCACACTGCTCTCTCTGACACTGGCAAGATTTCTATTTTAGAGATTTGTTTTCATACAATCTCGTGATTCACTACTTTTGTCTCACCTGAAAATTTGCTACTCCAACTCCATTTTGCACATATCACATTCTTGGAGCCTTCGACAGGATCCTCACGGCTCTTTAATTTTGTCAAATCCTTCATGTTGAATTCACCTTTGACTTGTATAGAACTTGAGCTTGAGATGCTTAGTGGTGCCGTCGAGCATTTTGGAAAATCAAGCATTTTGGAGCTTTGAAATTTTACAGATTATTCACGTGTGTCTGCTCTCAGCCGTAGCACACACGTATGTGCAGTTAAGTTTAATGTAGGGAACAAAAAAGCTTTCCAAAGTTTAATTGTAGTTTTCTCTGCGATTATTGCCGCTATACTACTGTAGCAATACTGATTCTTTTTTTGTTGTTGTTTCAGCTGTGTGTTTCTTTAGAAAGGAGAAAAATTTAATCTGAAAGAAGTATCAATCATTATTTCTTCTTTGTCCAGCTCTAGGGCAGAGTATGATTTTTTTTTAAAGCCGTTTTATGAGACTGGAGGAACATTTAAAAGATTGTTTCTGCCATGCCATGCCCAAGGAAGCACATGGCCAATAGTTGGTCTGTAAAACCGGAACACTGTTGTATGACAAAGAAGACTGATAATGAAATCCAGGGTTTCCGCTAGTATTTTTCAAGAGTGTGGTGGTCGATGATCAGGGGAGGGGGTGTATTTGTTGTTGTTCATTGTCAGGAGGGGGAGGGGGGGGGGGGGGGGGCGGGCTCCGTGCACCTACGGAGGTTTTCACAAGGAAAGGCTACAAAAGCGAGCGAACCACGTGAGCCCCGCGCACAGACCAACACCCGCCGCCCACTAGCCCGGGCTGTCACTTTAAACCCTGGCAACATCGAGCGGTGTGTGTTCTCACTTCTTCCCGGCCCACAGCACCTCCGTCCGGGCCCACAAGCAGCGAGTCCCGGCCCGCGCGCAGTCTGCCCACCTCTACAACCTTCCCCCGTGAAAACCTCGTTCAGAAGCAGCACTTTTCTGCTGTTACAGCCGTCAGTGCGTCTAAAACAAATGACGAAAGAAAACGTTGAGAAAAAAAAAAGGCATTCTGAAAGTGTGGCGGCTTTTATTTAGCCGTGGCGGTGCGCCACAATCAATTACATATAGCGGAAAACCTGAAATCATTACTACTATCATCACAGTGGTAAAAAGTCTGTTAATGAAAAAGAGTAACTGCAGTCTGCCCCTAGACAGATCTGGCACAGACACATCTGACCATGAGAAGATGTGAATTTTTGCACTGACAGATTCAAATAAGTCCTGCAGTGTATACAGTGGTCCCTCGCTCCATCGCGGTTCACTTTCCGCGGCTTTGCTGTTTTGCGTATTTTTTGTGTGCAATTTAGCTTTTTTTTTTACAGTGCAGGGTCCTATAGACGTGCCCTGTATGCATGCTTTTCTCTCAAACTCACTGTTTGGACCGTGTCACATTGCAGCATTCACAGGCAACAGCACAGAAGCTGTTTTGAAAACTTAAGACAGTTTGGATCATGCAGGGGAAGCTGACCTGACGCTCGGACGTTTCTCCAGGTGAGGATTTGACTCTTTCAAATCAAGTCAAATCAATTTATTTTTGTATAGCCCAAAATCACAACAACAGTCGTCTCTGAGGACTTCCCAAGATTATTAATTTTAGCAAATATGAATAATAGGAAATCAAAATAAAACAATACAGCTCTTTGAGCTCGTAGTTATGATGATAAGTTTGTTCACGCTGGAACGTCAATTTGTGTAGTTCAGATGTGTTTGAGGAACGTGTTGTGACTTCGCAAGAGTCCGGGTGTGTTTCATGGCTGTCAGCTCTGGAGCCCGTGTGATCCGTGGCTCTGCGGTCGGCTGTGGAGCGCAGCGGGACAGGGCAACATGCCAAAAGCAGAGCAGGCGAAAGCGTACAGCACCTTCCTTCTTTTAGCGGTCACAAAAACGACTCACGCTATTGAATCTTGCGGTGAATCATGTGTTCAGCGCATTATTACCTGTATAAAAGACACTAAACATCACAACCACGCAGGTTATCAACTGAAATTACTGGTAAAAAATGAAGATCACTACTTTCACCTTTCACGGGTTATTTTTGTAACATAACCCCGCAATAAACGAGGGACCACTGTATACTGTGTATACTGTGTATATAAAATTTACATCAGTGTCCACTTCAGTCTATGTTGCACTCAATCTTATTTGGTGCTGATTCTATTGCTTATGGATCTAGGCAAACTGGAGGGACCATTGTCTTTTTTCTGCAAATCATGTGTCTGAGCAGTGACAGTGCTTGAGACATGCAGGTGGCAGCAGAGGCGTGACACAAGGATTGGCCTGAGACTCGAGTCCTTAAGTCCATAAGTCAGAGCCGACAGACATCGTGGCATCATCACCAAAAATACGTAGACCGCAACAAAAAGCTTCCCAGCAACAATCGGGTCTGTTAGAGCAGCTACATCAGTGAATATTGGCAGAGCCATTGAAGACATCAGGTTCAAGCTCAACTGAAACATGTGAAGGAGCAGCATGTTGCGAGCTTTATCTGCAGAAGCCTTGTCTGTGGAGGCTGAGAAAGCAACTATCATCACACCAATGAAGGACAATGTGATGACCAAACCAGAGAACAGAAAGACTGTGATAGTGGACCCCATTTCATAGACTTTAGATCGAGGTCCAATCAAAAAGGCAGTGGAGATGCAATAAAAGTTCATCTGAAGACTGGGGAGAATGTGGAAGGGGAATTCTAAAAGAAATGCGACATGTAAGAAAATGTCAATACAAATCATTCCCCAGACACTAAGGATGGCAAAAACTGTGTTTCTTATCGTCACTATGATGGGGTGATGAAATGGAAAGCAAACAGCGATGTAGCGCTCAATGGACATGACTGTCAGAGTGAGTGGAGAGATATGTGCGCTCATAATGGAAATCATAATAAAAACTCCACACAAAGGGTAGGACAAGCTCAAAAAGAAGTTGCTGAGTGTGTACAATAACTGCGAGATTACTAGTTGGATGGAATCCGCCACCACCAGGTTCAGCAGGAGCATGTATCGTGGAGTTTCTGCAAACACAGGCCCACTGCACAGTGTGTGGATGATGATGCCATTTATGACCAAAACATGAGGCTGGCAAGACTGTTCACCGTGAACAATGAGAAATTAAAAGTGATCAGCGTCATCCATTCTTCTTCTGAGATGTTATAAAAGTTTTGTGATGCCATCGTTCCACACCTGAAATACAAAAAAGTAGAACAGTTACATTTGTAGTGGAAGCTAGAACGCAACAGACATGTCAAGTGTATTTCAGGTTCATTCATTCATTCAATTTTTATGTCATTGTCACAGTTAAAAGTGCAGTTTTCTTCATGCATCCATGGTTTAACCCCAGGCTCACACTGCATCCAAAGTAAAGGCTTTTTGGGAGCCCTTTTTGGTGAAGTTGTGAAAACAAGACACAATATACAGGAAACCAAGCGAGATTGTGAAGTGAATCTCGTGGTTTCCAAAATAAAATCACTACATTACAACTATTAACACAAAATACATCAAAACTCAACATATACACAATTATATAACACATAGGATGTAAATAAACCTCCCATGCTTATCCATTATGCGGAAAAAAATCAAACAGAAAATGAACTGGCATGAAACTGGCTCCGGTGACTGCACTGGAGATGGACTGGATGCAGTGTTGACTGGATGCAGTGTGAGCCTGGGGTAAGATCCCTGTACATACATCAGCGCAGGAGACAGGTTGATATTTCTTAATGTCCGTAGAAAGTGTAGTCGCTGTTGTGCCTTCCTTATTAAGACAGATATTGAATGTCCACATGAGGTTCTCAGAGATTTGAGTTGTCAAAATGTAAAATTGGCTTTATTTTCCTTTCATTGATTCCCTCACCTCCACAGGTTTCTTCAGCCACTCTAGAGCCGCACCCCTGCTCGACCCCCATCACCACAATCACAATGGACAGTATAACCACAGCCCTCCCTGACCACCCGTCCCCCTTAACTGCCCATCAGTGACGCAAGAGGATGTGCGCAACCAAAACCCACAGAAAACTCTGGGCCTCTACAATGTACTGATAAGTTGCTACTGTGTCTAACATGGCCTGTCAGGCGTTCTGTCGATTTATTCACATTAAAAAGTAGATTCTTTGTCCAAATCCCACAAGACCCACAAAGCTTGGGTCCATTGCGCTGGACCTGCTGTGCAACTGTGTCCCTACGCAGTGTGCTCGCCTTTGGCGATTGGATGTAATGACTGGAAGCGCTGAACTCAAGCACTGCTGAGATACTTTACCTTAATCAAATTTAGTTTAAATATTGGATATAAAGCCTGCGGGGTTTTTAAGTTTGATGCTTGCACTGTGGATTAAAGGAAAGGAGAGGGAAGACTTTAAGGAAAAGAAGCGAGTTGACTTGAGGAGAGGTTGCCTCGGGCAGAAGACAGAATGTAAAGAGCTTTTTTCAACGCATAGTGACTCATTCTTGTTGGAAAAGTGTATGCTCCAGTTTGGACAAGAGTGCGTGTGCGTAGAAACACCTCCGCTTCCTGTTTTATTTTACAACAGCAAAGCAGACTAACAAAGTTTCTGCTGATTTAAATGCGCAATCACTGTAGTTAAGTGTAATTAGAAGCCACACAAGTTTCCCAACACGACCCAAATGCTGCTGGTTTAGCAGGACTGACCCGACCTCGGGAAGGAGCGGGTAGGGCCTACTCCGGGCATAGTTTATGCAAGTGAGTGCTCTGAATGACAGGGCAGCGGGTGGCTCGTGTCTGTGCGTGCTTTGTTTGTAAGAGCGGTTTGCTTCAGAACAGGAGTAGAGGAGGAAATATATGGTGCCATAGATGTCACAGTATTACTATGATTAAAATACAACTGAAATTTTGATTGCAAAAAATGTTCAGTCAACTTAATTTTTTTGCTTTACCCCTGGAGTAGTAGTATGTTTATTTACACTAAGACAGATGTTGGATTTTGTTTCTATCGCTTGCAGTTTATGTAGAAAACCTGAATTGAATAGTGAAGTAAATTGGAAGCATAAATTACGTAAAAAAGCAAAAGCACCTCTAAAATTTATTAAAACTAGCTACTAATCAGACAAATCGCATAAATTAGAGTTATAACAATAATTCATATGTTTTTTACTTTTCACCAGACTCAAAGGTGCTTTACAACAGGTAAAGGGTAAAGTATAAATAAGATAACAGGAAAATAATACAGCAGAACAAAGAAAAGAAAAAAAATGATACCTAATTACAGTACCTAATTGTCCTAACTGCCCACCTATGGCCTATAGAACAAAACTAACAATGTGTAAGAACAAAGATAGAACTATACCAGCATCACTACTATTCCTCATTATCTTGTCTTCAAAGTCAAAGTATCAACAATACAAAATCTAATGCACTGGTTGATTAGGTTTTGTTGGACAAGAGACAGTTTTTCTCAATAACCACACTGTACTGCGTCATGAAATATTCAAGTTTCAAGAAATGTATTTGCATTTGTGCACTCAGAAAGTTTTAAAGGTGCATAAGAAAACACATTTAGAAAATATACAAGTTGAGTACATCAAATAAACTAATTGAAAAAGCAGTATGGTCTGCTGAACATCAGTTATCGTAATAAATAGTAATACAGCGTAGAGTTGACCAGTATGTAGATTTGACCCTCATGTGTATGGTAATTTCACTCATTTTAAGTGACATGACCCATTTACTTTTAATGTTGCAACAAAAACTGCAACATTATTTTACCTGGAAAGTATCTGCAATGTTTTGTAGAACATTGTAATGTCACAATGTTAATATGCTATTGACAAAAGTATTTTAAGAAAATCTAAGCCAACACATGAACAGGCTTATGAGCAGTCAATTCAAGATATTTGTCTCTGGTCTAAAGTATACCTATCAATGGCTAAGCACAAGAAATATAACCAGAAGGAAGTCAGAACATGAATAATCAAACCAACACCAATATTCTCAATTCAAAATTTCAAATTTGGGCTCAACTACAACAGAACTTTTTAAAGGACATTTTACATGCAAAGCAGGTTCTAAAGTGCAGCACAAGAGTGGGATAAAGTCAGCTACTCTACATAATAAACAGAGCCATATAATAGAAAATAAAATGCAGTCAATGAAACATAGTTTAACAGTAAAAGAAAAAACAAAACAAAACAATGAATCAATAAAACAAAACACGACCCCATAAAAGCCATAGATCAAAAGCAAGTGTGACCTTCAGGAAACTAAACCATTTCATCACAGTTTGAGAAACACTTGAGACAGAACAACGTGCTTAAAAATTATGATATAAGTCACTCTAAACAAAGACATTTGTAATAAAACTAGCAAAGCCACACTCAGCCTCACTCTCTCACGGAAGCACAGTTATAGTACCATGAGTCCTGGAGCAGATCTCTCAGATTGGAGTCAGTGAAGGACCGCCTGAGCTCCCACAATGCACTGCTTTAAAACATTTCACCACAAGTGACCTCACATGACCTCGCCGCCATTTTGTGTCTGAGGTCAATAACAATGAGTCTTAATGATGCCTTCAGGGATCTGCGACTCTCAGAGTTTCAACTTTGTTTTAGAGAAACTTTTGGACTTGAGGAGTTCACATTGTTGGTTTGTGTGGTTTGTTTAGAAAATGTATTTACAAGAATTACAAATTGAGACACTTGCCTAGTTCAGTCTTTTATTTAGTTGTGCCCATGGACTGTGCAATCAATAGAATTTAAATTACAATGATGATTATTTCTTTAATGTTCAAAAATAGAACCTTTCTACTTGAAGACTTTATTTTTAACAGACTATTTCTGTTATTGAGTGGTTTATTTTTGTAGCACATTTTACACTGACAGATGTCTTCCAAAGTGCTTCACACCATAACCTCCTCCCACAGAGACAGTAAGCAGTCCTGGGGCAGCTCAGCAGAGGCGATTCGCTTAAACACCTGGCGCCTCAACCTCCGACCAACACCAAGCGTTACCTAACTTGCATGTTGTTGGTTGGTGAGGTTGGTGCCCGGAGGAGAACCACCCAGACACGGGGAGGAACATGCAAACTCCACACAGAAAGGCCCAGGCCGAGCGGGAATCGAACCTGTGACCTTCTTGCTGTGAGACCTTCCGCTCTGCCTTCTTGCCCCAAAATATAATTTGTTTGAGTTCTTTTTTTTTTTTTTTTAGTTAAGTGTAATACAACATTTATTTTGATTTAGAAACATTGCTAAGTATGTTTTCAAGTCATACCTTTCATAATAGAAAAACTACATTTGAATTTCAAATAATACACAAAAAGTAGTAACGCAAACTTAAATCAGCGTTAGCAGTAAAACGATTTCTTCTATTCAGACAACTTTTAAGTGAGTTGTATTTACCTTTTTGACATGTTTCGGCTGCTAGCTGCGAGCCATCTTCAGAAGCGTCACCGGTCTCCGTGGTGACGTGTCGTTTATTAGATGTTACTTCCTGGAGGCGTGGTCAACCCGGTGCGACCTGGGTCGCTCGGACTGACCACGCCTCCTGCCGCCCGGTGGTCTCTGGAGAATGGAGTCCCAGGTAGGTGAAAGGAGGAACGCTCCTTCATCTCGATTGATGGTGTCTGGGCCTCGCTTCCTGATTTCTATGGCCTCCTTGATCCAGCGTTTGAACTTGTTGTTTTCAGCTCCTATGACAACAAGTTCAAACGCTGGATCAAGGAGGCCATAGAAATCAGGAAGCGAGGCCCAGACACCATCAATCGAGATGAAGGAGCGTTCCTCCTTTCACCTACCTGGGACTCCATTCTCCAGAGACCACCGGGCGGCAGGAGGCGTGGTCAGTCCGAGCGACCCAGGTCGCACCGGGTTGACCACGCCTCCAGGAAGTAACATCTAATAAACGACACGTCACCACGGAGACTGGTGACGCTTCTGAAGATGGCTCGCAGCTAGCAGCCGAAACATGTCAAAAAGGTAAATACAACTCACTTAAAAGTTGTCTGAATAGAAGAAATCGTTTTACTGCTAATACTATGGAAGACAAGATGAACATCGTGAATGAAATTAAATCAGTGTTATAAGATTTATGTTACATTAAATAAAATCGTTGTTTTAGGTTTTATGACAGGATAGGGTTTATAACAGACACGGCTCAGTGCAACAGGCTGGAATAAAGAACAGCACCAGCGTCACAAACATTTCCTGTCTGATCATGTGTTTGATGACAGCTGATAAAAAGCTGTGTGTGTATTGACAAGTGGAATTGGTCCACTAGTCAGAAGCAGGATTCCAGCCAAAATGCAAAAATTAATGAAGCCACGGGCTGTTCTTGTTCTTGTTGTTGTGCCGCAGATCTCATAGCGTCATGCATAGCGTTGTGAAGTGAAAGGGAGAAATAGCCTGGGGAAGCCTCACTTACAAATGATTTATTTAAAGCGCTAATACCGTCAAACAGTTAAACCTTTTAACGCCGTGGTATACAGTGAAACGGTTACCTTCCCATCACAACAGAGCAATCTGATTTTATCACAATGATCACGTTTACATGTGCTTAATATTCGGTTTATTGTCAATATTCCGTTTTCTGAAATATTCGGAATAACCTGTCTACATGTGTGAGCAAATAGGGTTATTCCTGTATACATGCTAAGTGTAATCATTCGGAATATTCCGATTCAAAACTGCTACGCACAGACAACGTCTCGACGCACACAGACGCACGGACTGGATTCTGATCCTAATTTATTCTTTTGGTTCGGATTGTACCGCATCTCTTGCTGCCCTGCGTGCAACTGGACTTTAAAACGTAAACAGACGTACTTGTGTGAAACCCAGCTCTCACATTGGACAGATCTGACGTGGAGCGGGGCAAACCAGAGGCATGATAGCCTAAATGTGTGGGAAACGGGTTAAATGGTAAGAAATCAGTCCATGTGGACTGTGATAAACTGCCGAATACCGCGTAAGAGTAAGCCTATGTAGTTGTCAGTGCAGGAGAAGGAAAGGGAAAGAAGACGCAGCTCTACGAGAGCAGCGACAGAAGCCCATGCCATGCGAGGGCCAAGGAGAAGCGGCGGCATGTGCTGAAGACGGACCCGGAGCGCGAGACGGAAAACGCAGATCGCCTGATACAAACACGGCCGTGGACCAGCGCGGGGACAACGCGAACCGTCTACAGCTGGACACAAACGAGGACAGCTCGCTTTACGCTGGCGGATACACTTGGGGAGCGGTCCAGCACGTTCACGGTGGAATATCTTGTTGTGGAGCGCTTCTTTCTTCTGAACACACGAGTTTTAATGGATATACAAAATCTTCAACACCCGGAGACGCGTTGGAAGTTCTGCTTTGCGTGTCTCCTCCTCTACAACACAGGTAAGACACTCTGTTTTGCTGTGGGTGGCTTACGCTACTTGTGTGAATGAAAGGTGTTTAGACAAAGACACAAACGCCAGAACAGCTTAAACTGTTTTAGTTTTTACCACATCTTCAGAGGAAAGTAAACCACAAACAGCCGAAAGCCAGAAATACGCAGGCTTTTTGTTTCTTTTGCACTTTCGTAGCGTTATAATCTGTTCAGTGCTTAAACATGAACCCTCAGCGACCCTGGTGTTGGTCTGACTTACGCTGTTTGCGTTGGTTTGTGTTTCGGCAGTTGTGGTGTTGTTAGTTCTTAAGCGAGGGAGCGAGATCAGAGGAGTGCCTGGAATATTCGTTGACAATTGGGTAATATTCCTGAGTTGGGCGTCTCTAGCAGAGATTCGTGTTGAAAGGAATAAGTCACATGGGCTTATGATTCGGTGTTTGTAATAACGAATAGTGTGTGAGCTGATCATTTGCGGCGTTTTCCTGCAGGTGATTTACAGTGACCAGTTGCAGCGCTGGAAGTTCTGGGTTATTTGCTTATGATTTCTTGCCGTTGTGTAGTATAACGGGTGTTATGCGTGTCGATGTTAGTGTAGCACACTGAATGGATTTGTGTGTAGTTACATGCTGCTCTGTAGAGTGAAAAAGACAAGAGTTGATTTATTTATGCAACTAAAAGAGGGTAAGTGTATCCCACAGAGGTTTTAACGTCTAGACTTGGGTGCCTGGAAATTCGTGTGACCGTTAAGGAGAGACATAGCCGGGGGTCACATATATATTGCCGTTATGGCAGAACAACAGCAAGTGCACTTTTGGGGCAGTAGCGATGCTATTGGTGCTTTTACGCTGCCTATCAGGCTCTGATTTTAGAAAGCTAAGAGATTGGTCAGGTTGTTAAGTGAAGTGGTCTTTAACTTGTTTACTGGGTATGCATGAGATTGATTAAGGAGTCAGGGGCCTGGGACAGAGACAATGCACGCGCTGGAGCCCCCGGGGTCAAGCTAGCATGCAAGCCTCCGTATGTCTGAGACGTAAAGCCTCCGGGCGCATGTGGGGACCGTTGTTGCACAATGCCCTACTGTTTAAACACGAGAGTATTTTCTTAGTAGCGGCGAGTGTTTGGCTTTTCGATTTGTGTAAAGTGTGTCGGTTGTTGCTGCGGCTGATTATTGTCAAGAATCTTCAAGAGAGAGCGGCTCCTTCCCTGTGTTTTGCCTCTTGTTATTGTCTCTTTTCTCCACTGCACTAAGAGCAGACGCACTTGTCAACTGCATGCTCAATATGTCCTCCTTGCATTTCGCGATATGTAAGAGTCACGGTGTAAGGATTCATGCGACGCGGATGTAAGCATTTTGTCTCGAGTTGGTTGAGGAAGAAGAGAATAAGGCATCGTCCTGCTGCAGGCACTTACGGCACGCACGGCGCTCCTTTTCTCTGAGTACCCTGTCAATCATTGCTGCGGAGCAGTCGTCGTTGTATCAGTCGTGGAGGCCTTGTCTATGAGTTTTTGAAGCACTGAGGCTAGTGCCCCGGACTGGCCGAGAATGAAGCTGATGTGAAGTTATTGATTAAATAGTCTACAGTAATTCATGTATTTAATCTTATTTTACTTTTGACTTTTTGTTTTTCGGCCGTATTATTTCTGGCGTCAGAGCCTGACAGGGGGAAGTCTAGTTTTTTCCGTCAACGGGCACAATTTACCCCAGCAAAAAACGGCCAGGTGCCGGCTAACGTAATCTCTGGTATCCCCACCTTTAACCAAAATTGTTCATGTCTTTTTGTTTCATTTAAGGGGTGCGATCGCCTGCTTGATGTCTGAGTCACTGCACAACTGGCCTGACTCCAGAGTCAGGTGGTCCTGGTACTTATTTTCGATTTATATACTGAAGGTTGTTTGTCATAGTGCACGTATGAGCTTGCACTTGAGCTGGTCCGTGTAAATAATGTAGTGTAATAATGGGCGATGAGTCTTTCTCAAACCGTTTAATCAATGCCAACATGTTGATTTATGAGATAAGGGCCTGTTTGCTTACATAAGAGATATAACACAGGATAGTGATGTTGCAGATGGTTGTCATTTTAGAGATTCAGTTGTCGCTTGGACAGGATGCTGATTGTAGCAGCCTGCTGTGTCGTTGCTGTATGAAAAAGTGGAGCGTTTTTAAATATGCGTCCCACGACGTCTCCTTCAGAGCCCTTGCGCTGATGGCTTGGATTCTAGGGCTGGACGAGTAGGACGCCTTTTGTCACGATACGATCATTCGATTACGTAGTATAAGGCCATGTCTGCGATACAATAGATATTGCGATCTTGATATATTGCGATACACATATATTGCGATACGATTTAATAATGTATTGCAATATTTCTTCCATAATTCAGGAATATTTCTTTTCAAATTAAATGCTTGTCAATCTGACATTTATTGAATGTTGTAAAAAAACAAAAAAACAAAGGTTGAACATTTAGAAAGTGCTCTCTAGCAGCTTCCTTTCAAATATAATTTTCAACAATGCTTCAAAGTAGCTTAATAAAAAAAAACTGCAACAAACCTTATACAGTAAACTTATAATTAATAATGATTTTTTTTCTTCCTGCCTTTTCTATAATAATGGGCCTAAAGCTATTTTTTCAGCCTTTAATGTCAAACTACATTTTAAAACGCGTAGTCTGTTCAGTTTAAGCAAATGCGCATGCAAATGAATCAGCCACTTCTTGACGTGGACTCCCGGAGGAGCGCTTTCACTTTGGTCGCACAGTGATGATCGGCGTCGAGGGCAGTCTGTACTGCAAGAAGAGGCGACATGTGTGCGTGCTTTTTGACAGCGCTGTGGTGGGAGAGACGTTTTGTAGCGCGGTGTTCGCTGCTGGTTTTTAGCTGAGTGAGGAAGGATGGAGAATGATGGAGAAAGGGCTGGGATGGTTAGGCATAGCGCTGTCTTTTGCTTTGACACGGCTGGCCAAATCAGGACATGGAATAATAGTGTTCTCCGATAGTGCAGGAGTCAAGTGCGCGTCTATAGCAGGTGCTAGCTGCAGTTTTTGGGATTCTACTGTTCAACTGGGAGCGATTGAGAGGAGATGCGTTGAATATCGCGAAGTTTGGATTATTCATTATGTTGTGGTTGGGCGTGGACATTCTTCTGGAGTAAATACTTGCTTAGTGATTTCTGTGGTAATGTATCAGCATGTAGGTGATTTACGTAAGTGCTTAAAGCGCGATAGACGGGTTTGACAGATTGAGGGCTTGCTCTGAAGGTTAGTTTAACTTGGAGCCTCGTGGTGTTTCTTCGTTGTTGCTGGCTGCTGTTGTAAAGAAGGTAAAGGCTGGCACATGCGTGGGCGCTTTGTTTTGGGGAGGACTATGTGTTTGTGCGGGACAAAGCTCGACAGTCTGTTTGGGAGATGTGAAACGTGAATTGCCGTACATTGTGGAGTGCACATTTGACACACTAGCTACGTGGTGTTAGCTTGTTGTTTGTGGAGCAAAATTCGTGTCATTGTAGAGCGCACGTGTGGCATGTGTGGCTGTTTCTGTTGCCCTGTTAGACTGACGCGGAGAATTTAAAGGCAAGGGCACCTGATAGAAGTGGCAGCTGAGAGTAGTTCATGGGCTGTTGTTCCGTTTCCAGTGTATTTCTGGACGTTGTTGGGGTTGGGTTACGAGCCACAGTCCGAACACTTCGAATGTGAGCGTTGGTCGCACTAGGGTCTGGTGGTAGGTTTGTATGAGCTCGTATGGAGTTTTGGTGAGTGTGTCTGGTTCAACCGTCGTTTGTTTTGTTGTGGTAGTAGTGAATATGGTTTCGTAGGAGCGGGTCTCGGTTGCTCGTTCGGGTTGGTGGAGCATGGATGTCGGTGGCGTTCTGGTAATGTTTGGTTGGGTTAGGTGTGTATCATTGGCGAGGTGTGCGTATGGTTTGTGAGTGGTGTGGGGGGGGGTGTGAGTTTATAGTGGTGTTCTGGGTGCGTTAATGGTGGTCGTGGTGGTGTAGCGAGGTTATTGGGACGTGTAGGTTGGGTTCGCGGCTGGGTGTAAGGGTTGGTGAGACAGGTAGTTGGGTTGAGATATGGGTGTTGGTCAGGGATCTTAGGGGTTGGTAGTCATCTATGTGTGCAGGTGAGGGGATATTTAAGTGTGTGGATGGTCAGATGCTGATGATGAAGTTAGACGTGGGTGTATCAGATAAGTGGGTGAGTTCTCTTTGTGGCCGGGAACGTGTAAGCAGGTGGTGAGTTGGTGGTAGGTGAGGAGGGGTTCGTGTGCAGTGGGTGGGGGGGTCGTATGTGATGTGATTGGAGGGAGTGGTTGTGGTGCGATTCGCTAGGATGCGGTTTGTAGTGAGGATAATTTGGTGTGGAGTAGTGGACGTTTGAGTGGCGGTGTTGTTGCGCGGTGTTAGGGTGTTGTATGATGTCGCTGGCTGGTGGTGTTGTGAGAGTATGATGGGTATAGGTGCGTGTTGTTTTTATGATAAGTGGATGGGAATTCGTGTGTGGGTGTGTGGTGACAGGTGGTGTCGGCTGTTGGTTTGGATGGGGTATGTGGGTCAGGTTGCTCTGTCGTGATGGTGTGGTTGGTGGTAGAAGTTAGAGGGTGGGAAGAGTTAGTATGGTGTCGATGGCTGTTATGTGTGTTGTGTTGTTTTGGTATGTGTAGTATGGTGTCGAGAGTTGCGTATGTGAGTGGAAGTAGATTGTGGGAAGTTTTGGAGTGGAGACAGGTGGCAAGTGTGGGCCGTAACTGCGCGTGTGTGTTAGAATGGTTGCGCGGATAGACTTCTGCGTCGTGCTTTGGGGATTCAGGGTACGAGTTTAAAGAATGAGTGGGTCCTGATAACGTGGTGTGTGTCGCCATAAGGCCTTAGGAGTTAATTGTTAAAGAAGATGCTTAGGGTTGTAGTAGGCGTGGTCGTTGTAACATCTTATTGTATGGTCTGCGCATTTTGTTTTTGAGGTGGTTTCTGTCGCTAGTCGTGTGGGTTGTTGAGTTGTTCGGTTGTGTGGTGATTATTACTGTGAGTACCTGTCTGGGGTAGTGAGTTTGGCAGTGTGTCCCGGTGAGTGTGGTTGAATTCAGGCGTCGTCGTGTGGGTGTGGTGTGTTTAAGTGCGGTTGAACGACAGTGGCGCTTCTGCTGTCCAGGAGCATGGCGGTGCAAACTAAATAGTCACCAAAAGTATCAGATTACTTGTTGGATCGTATCGATACTTCGTATCGCGCTAAAATGGCATAACAATATATCGCAAAACGATATATCGTCCCAGCCCTATTGGATTCCAGGGCACATTGGTTTTAAATACTTTCTAAGTCCTGTACCAGTGCCCACCCAGTCAGTAGTACAAATCATAATATTGTAACTGAACCTGCCTTTTGGCTTCAGCTCTGTTCCTACCATACTGCTCTCTGACACTTTCATGATTTTCTATTCCTCACAATTTTCTATTCCCCTAATCTGTTCATTCCTCACTGATATATTAAAATTCACCTTTGACTTTTATTGAACCTGAGATCGAGATGCTGGTGCTGTCGAGTATACATTCGCCATTTTGGAAAGTCAAATTTTATTTCTCTTCATATTGTAGTTTTATTTCTTCTCCAGTTTATATGCTTTTTATGATTCTTAATCTTACCTTTCACTTTTGTCGCTGTCTTTTCTTTTTTATATTTTGCTAAAGCCTTTGCACCAGATGTGATGCTTGACTAATTGTGTGTAACAATAGAAGTTATCGTAATATTGATTTTGTGACTTGTTCCTGGTATTTTGATATTTGGGAAAGCTAAGCATTTTGTTTTATGATTATTATCTAAATTCAGAAGGAAAAAGGTACAGAAAAATGTAATAATTGTGCCGTAAATCTTTAATTTTGAAATCGAACGTTATTGTAAAAGACTGGGGAAGGCCTCATTGAACTTCACAGAGCAAACAACTATTCTTACTGAAGATCAGACAGTGTTGAACTCCAGACCTCCTGTCGTACTAATGAATGAATGAATGATTTATTTATATAGCACATTTACACAGATAAGGAAGCCACTCAACCCTTCTCACTTTTTTTTTATATCCTCTGGAAATATGTTGATGTAATATTCGTCCAGTAATGATAAACAGTTGTTTATTGGGTGGTAGAAGGTTGTGACTTGTTTGTTTGCACTCACTAGACTAAGAAACCGCGCTATAAGGGCCATCCGGGCTCGGGCACAGTTCAGTTGTGGTGTGGGTGCCTCCTAAGACAAACTTTTAAGTCAGAATGTGGGCTTGTGTGTTTATTTTTTTCTCATGCATTTGCGCTTCACAACTTTTTGACTTAAATACTATTTGTATAACATGAAAGTACAGTCAGTTATTTTTTCTATTCTTTGCTGTGGTCTGCTGTCTGCCCTCAACCACCCCTCCCTTTTGTATTTCTCTGTTCCTCTTTCCTCGATGTAGTCATCTCTGTCCTGCTCTCCTCGCACATGTTCTTAGGTACAGTAGGTAAATAACTGTTTTCTCGCTGTTAATGACCGAAACGCAGTACAGGCTAGGCAAGAAAATTTTACTTTGTTAGTTGGAGCTCTTCACTTTCATTAATCGGTTAACTGATTACATAAACGCAGTACTTTTTTATTGTTGTTATTTTCACCGGGGGTGTTATAATTGTTATAATAACAGCGACAGGCCTTTGAACTGTGCACAACACGACTGAATAAAAGTCTATAAACACTTTTAATGCACTGTTGCACTGTGTATTCAAATAAACTACTCTAAGGACTCATGTTTTAAAGTTGTTGCTAATGTTAGCTGCTTTCCTTCGATAGTTGCTCTGTCAAAATCTGACTAATCTAGTCTTTTTTTCTTCTCCAACATAAAATCCAAGTGAATAAATCCATTCATGATTGATATTTGTCCATAATCATTGCAGGGTTTACTCAGTCCTTATGAGATAAACAGTATTTTTGTAGTTTTAGCCATCTTTTTTTCACACTGACCAATGCTAAAGCTGTTCAGGGGTAGTTTTTTATTTTATTTAACCCGGAAGTCCCATTGAGTTAGCGCCACCTGCTGGAGCAATTGTATATCTGTGTCAGTTAACCGGTCAAAGAAGTACCACGTCCATTAGTTATCAGTTAACCATGAACTTATGGTTCATGGTTAACTGATAACTGGTTAATCAGTTAACCATGAACATCGCTAGTACAGACATTTCATATTTGCCTGCTGTCAGCCGTAGCACGCACACACTGTATGTGCTGTTAGGTTTAATATACAAAAAGGCTGTTCAGAGTTTAATTGTGGACTAGTTCTCTGTGCAATTATTTCCCTTGCACTACTGTTGTAATACTGATGCTTTGTTTTGTTAAATTGAGTCTGTTTTAAAAAAAAAGATGGAAGAAAATTGAAAAATAGGGATCAGTCTATATGGGGATAACCAGGCTTACCATGCCTAAGGAAGCACATGACCAAAACACGGAGAGTGATTGTGTGATGATGAAGGCTGCTGATGAAATCATCACTATCATCACAATGTCTGTCAATGGAAAAGTGTAACTACAGTCAGCCTCTAGACAGGTTTGGCACAGACACATCTCACAGACACATTATTGTTCACCTGTAAATCATTACATGCACCGGAATACTTAACTGAGCTCATTGAAAGGCATTTATCCTCTCGTTCTCGGAGATCAGTCCACCAGGACTTGTCAAAATTCCTCGAACTACAAACACAAAACAAGGGGAGTTTGAGGCTGCTACGCCGAGGCTCTGAATGCTCTACCTCCGGAGCTAAGAGCAGCCGATTCCATTGCCTCTTTTAAAAAGGGCCTAAAACCTACCTTTTAGACAAACTTTTTCTGGCTATTTATAATCTGATATTTATTTTGCTATGTGTTTTATAACTAATATATTACTAATTATTTATGTTGTATTTGTTTACTTACTTACATCTGACCATGAGAAAAAGTGAAACTCGCAAATTATACATTTTGCAAACTTATTGCTTACATCATCAGTGTCAGTTTCAGTCTATGTTGCACTCAATCTTTTTTTTTTGTTATGCTGGTTCAGTTGCTTATGAATCTAGGCAAACTCAACAACTGGAGGGAGCATTGTCTTTTTTCTGCCCATCATGTGTCTGAGAAGTGACCGTGTTTGGTGAGATCTGCAAGTGGCAGCAGAGGCGTGACACAAGGATTGGCCTGAGGCTTGGGTCCTTAAGTCCATAAGTCAGAGCCGACAGACATCGTGGCATCATCACCAAAAATACATAGACTGCAACAAAAAGTTTCCCAGCCAGAATCGGGTCTGTTAGAGCAGCCACATCAGTGAATACGGGCAGTGCCATTGAAGACATCAGGTTCAAGCTCAACTGAAACATGTGAAGGAGCAGGTGTTTCGAGCTTTATCTGCAGACACCTTGTCTGTGGAGGCGGAGAATGCAACTATCATCACACCAATGAAGGACAATGTGATGACCAAACCAGAGAGAGAAGACTGTGATAGTAGACCCCATTTCATAGACTTTAGATCGAGGTCCAATCAACAAGCCAGTGGAGATGCAATAATAATTCATCTGAAGACTGGGGAGAAGATGGAAGGGAATTCTAGAAGGAATGCGACATGTAAAAAAATGTCAATACAAATCATTCCCCAGACACAGAGGATGGCAAAATATGTGCTCCTTATAGTGACTATGAGGGGTGATGAAACGGGAAGCAACAGCGATGTAGCGCTCGATGGACATGACTGTCAGAGTGAGTGGAGAGATATGTGCGCTCATAATGGAAATCATGATAAAAACTCCACACAAAGGGTAGGACAGCATCAAGTAAAAGTTGCTAAGTGTGTACAGTAACTGCGAGATCACTAGTTGGATGGAGTCCGCCACCACCAGGTTCAGCAGGAGCATGTATCGTGGTGTTTCTGCAACACAGGCCCACTGCACAGTGTGTGGATGATGATGCCATTTATTACCAAAAACATGAGGCTGGCGAGACTGTTCACCGTGAACAATGAGAAATTAAAGTGATCAGTGCTGTCCATTCTTCTTCTGAGATGTTATAAATGTTTTGCGATGCCATCGTTCCACACCTGAAATCAAAAAAGCAGAACAGTTACATTTGTAGTGGAAGCTAGAACGCAACAGACATGCCAAGTGTATTTCAGGTTTATTAATTCATTCAACTTTTTTGGCATTGTCATAGTTAAGATAAAATGTAATTTCTTCATGCATCTATGGTTTAACCTTTTGGGCACCAAGGTTTTTTCAGTGGAAATGCGGTTTTTACTATCCAACTTTCAAAAGGCTGTGGCTTAAATATACTTTAAGATAGAGCTCTACTATGAATTGGAAAAGTGTTAGGTATTATTTAAAGATTATAACTATGGTAATGTATTGTATATATGTAGAATATATTTCATGTTATGCCCTTATTATTGCATGTTTTTCAGACTGCTTAATAAGACTGTTTTTTGACAGTGAAAACAGGGAGATATACATGTATTATTATTTATTTTTTTAGAGGAATAATGAATTAGAAATAGCACCAATAAGAGTAAACTCCCTCCCCGCCTCCTCCCTCTGCTAACTCCACCGCTGCGTCTTGCCACTCTCCCCCACCTCCTCGCACTGATTCCGGGGAGAACTTCGGCACGCGCATTGGTGGTTTTACCTCCGTAACCACCCTCCTCTTCCTAGAACCAACATACTATCCTTGCCCCATGTCCTACACGTGTTTTGTAACAGGAAAAGTTTGTTTTGGGACAGTCTGCGCTGTTGTTTGTCCCGCCAAGGGGACTACCGCAGCTGAGATCCACGCACCCATTCTCACTCTCACTCCCGCTCTCATCGTCTGAGAACGTAATCATCTTTACTCTCAAAACCTCCGCTCTAGTCAACGTTTTCGCCAGATTCGCATCGCAGAAAGTCAGACCAGTGTTTTGATTTTGACAAGAGAGAGAGGCCGTTTTCTCCGGTTAAGTTATGTGTCGCAATATTGCAACGGTGGCGCCCAGAGGGTTAAGACCCCTGTATCAGAGGTTACGCTAGACTTTTTTATGGGTCTGGAAATTCCGGTCAATTAGGAGAACAGTATTATTGCCTTATGCAAACAACTGTACATGAATTTTGGCCAGTCCTAGTCTATTTTAAAACTAATATTGGACAACGCACACGCTGGACCCGGGTCAAGCCAGCATCAACCCCGTGTGTCTGAGACGAGCCCGGAGCGCATCGGGACCACGCAGCCCACTTTTAAACTGGAGATTTCTAAGTTCAGCGCAAGGTTTAATGATGGGCTTCACGTGTAAAGTGTTGTACCTGTTTGTCTCCAGCGGCAACTAGTCTGTTTCGCTGACGCTGATCAGCAAATCTTCAAAGAGACGCACCTTCCCCCATTTGCCTCTATACTTTCTCTTTTTTTTTCTCCACTTCAGAAACAACACACTTTTATTACATGCACCATTTCTCTTCACTTGGCATATTAAGCCACTGTATTGATCCTATTTTGTCCCGCCCACTTGGCTTGGAAATGCACTTCCTGTTTAGCTCTGTTAAGGTAGCTAACGTGTTTGTTTGTCTGTCTTGTGGGGCAATTTTAATTAAATATAATGACAGTTAAAATAAACCCATCGACTGAAATCTACAGGCTAAATGCAGCTGAACAGGAAGTGCTAGTCCTAGAAAAGTAGGCGGGACAAAATAGAGTCAATACACGCAAGTAAAACATTTTGTCTTGAGCTGAGAAGAAAAAAAAAGCATGATCTACGCAGCACAAGCACACGCGCGTTTCTCTGAGCACCTGTCAATCATCTGCGAGCAGCGCCAGGGTCACGTGTATCAGTGCGAGCCTTTCTATAGTTTCTGAACCTGAGCAGCGCCAGGACTGGCCACAGAACGAACAAATGTGGAATTATCATTAAATAGTCTACAGTAAAGCATGTATTATTCCTCCTTTTTCTTCAACTTTTTATTTTTTCGCCTATTATTTCTGCCAGTCAAGCTGACCGGGGACGTCTATTTTTTCCGGTCAACGGCACATTATACCGGCCAAAGACCGGCAGGTGCCGGCTAACGTAACCTCTGCCCTGTATATACATTAGCACTGGAGACAGGTTGATATTTCTTAATGTCTAGAGAAAATGTAGTCGCTGTTGTGGCTACTTCACTAAGGCAGATATTGAACGTCCACTTGAGGTCCTCAGATATTTGAATTCTCAAAATGTACAATTTGCCCTTCTTTCTCTCTCTCTCTCTGCACGCTGCAGTTCTCTGTACAATAAACGTCTGAAGAATCAATTCTCTAACAATGACATTGCCCCTGCATGGAAAGGGCTCAACCCTACTCACCACAACCACAGTGGACAGTATAGAGGGATTTTTTATCAACACGGGCGATGGGCGCGCATCCCGCCTGTAGAAAGAGCCGCTGCTCATAAACACAAACGATTGAAACAAGTCGAAAAAGCTTTGTTGTCAGCTAACTACAAGAGTTTATCACTGTGCGAAAACAAAAAGTGTGTTTCTAACATGACCCATTCACTTTTAGTATTGCAGCAAAACAGAAACATTTATTTTACACAACAATTTGCTACTGTCAAAGTATTTTAAGAAAATCTAAGCCAACACATAAACAGGCTTATGAGCAGTCAATTCAAGATATTTGTGTCTGGTCTAGAGTAAAACTATCAGTGGCTAAGCACAAGAAATATAACCAGAAGGAAGTCAGAACATGAACATTCAAACCAACATCTATATTCTCAATTCAACAATTCAAATTTGGGCCCAACTACAACTGAACTGAAGCTTTTCTAAAGCACATTTTACCAGCAAAGCAGGTTCCAAAGTGCAGAACAACAGTAGCATAAAGTCAGCTACTCTACATAATAAACAGCCATATAATAAAAAATAAAAATGCAGACAATGAAACATAGTAATACAGTGAAGAAAAAAAAAACAACTAAACAAAACACAACACGACCACACAATGGCCATAGACCAAAAGTGTGTGACCTTCAGGGAACTAAACCATTTCACCACAGTTTGAGGAACACTTGGACAGAACAAAAGTATGATATAAGTCACTCTAAACACAGACATTGTAATAAAACCAGCAAAGCCACACTCAGCCTCTCACTCTCTCACAGAAGCACAGTTATAGTACCATGAGTCCTGGAGCAGATCTCTCAGACTGGAGTCAGTGTAGGACTGTCTGAGCTCCCACAATGCACTGCTTTAAAACACCACAATTGACCTCACATGACCTCGCCGCCATTTTGTGTGTGAGGTCAATAACAATGAGTCTTAATGATGCCTTCAGGGATCTGCGACTCAGAGTTTCAACTTTGTTTTAGAGAAACTTTTGGACTTCAGAAGTTCACATTGTTACTTTGTGTGGTTTGCTTAGAAAACTTTCCTATTCACAAGGATTAAGAATTGAGACACTTGACCAATTCAATCTTTCATTTGATTGGAGCCTATGGACTGTGCAATCAATTGAATTTCCTTTACAATTATGATTATTTCTATAATTGAAAAGAAAAATTGTGTCACATTCATATGTTCATAAATAGAACCCATTGGCCCGCAGAAACTTGTATACATTTTTTTTTTCCTTATGCGATTGCTTCGTTGAACATTCATAGATAAACCCTGGGAACAGAACTGTTGTCTCATGTATTGGGATGTTTTATTGTGCTTCTTATGAATGAGCTGTGGAAGGTATTTCAATCACTCCAACTACTTCCTGTTGTCACAAATCTTTCAGTGCCTCCACTTGCAGTTTAAGAACAGCTTTTTTACAAACAGCAAAGTGAAACTTAAGTGGACCACCCAAGCTCAGCTCAGAGTGTGCTTTTTTTAACCATCTATGACCTAGGTCACAGAAAGGCGGCCTCCCATCCGAACCAATAGAAGCGTGCGCACATCACCGCTGTGACTCGTCTTTCTTGCGTTTAGCACAGCCAGAGAGAGAAACACGCGGTTCATCTGGATGCGGTGCAGTCTCTTGGTCTGCAGATCATGTTTAAAGTATGCGGTTGTGTGCGCGTAATGAACACATTAGGCTACAACCTAATGTGTTCATTAGGTTGTAGCCTAATTTATCATTTATTCATTCATTTATATGCTGCAGTTTTTTATAGTCACATATACTGCTCATACTGTCTAGTAAATAATACTGTAATAATACTGATGACACTTTATCAGACAGTTAATCAATCCAACTTTCTTTATAAAAGGCTCTTCTTAAATAAAATACAACACAAAGTTATTTACAATGCATCAAAGTCAGTTCCACATGCTGATATTCCACCTGCTGTCTTATGACCAGATCTGCTGTCTCTGAGAAAAAGTGACTTTTAATAGATACGCTGATTCCAAACCTTTGGCTGCACTGCTTGGAGTCCAGGCACATAGGTTTTAAATACTTTCTTAGTAATGTACCAGCACTCAACCAAAAGTCAGTAGTGCAAATGATAATAATGGAGCTGAACATGCCTTTCACAATCACACTTTCACAATTCTCAATTTTTCACGATTTTGTTTTTGTACAGTCTCGTAAAGTCTTCATAGTAGCTCTCACTACTTTTTATCTCACTTGTAAATTTGCTGCTCAACCTCCATATTGCACACATCACTTTGGTATTGAAGTAACCTTTGATTTTTATTGAACTTGAGATCGAGATGCTTTGTGTTGCTGTCAAGTGTACACCCGCCAATTTGGAAAGTCAAGTTTTATATCTCTTTATATTCTAGTTTTATTTCTTCTCCTTTCTCTCGCTTTTATTTTGAAATTGAATGTTACTGTAAAAGACGATAACAGGATGTAAAGCTCTGCCATCTTGAATAATGAAAAGAAAGAAAAGAAAAGGTTCACGGTGCTGGTTTGCAGCTTCGGTTTAATAAAAATGTGAGCTAAGTTCAAGGAAAAAGACATCCGCTTCTGTCGTCAATGAAGCTCATCACTGTGTAACGTTTGGGAAACAAGAAAATAAACAACTTTATGAACTTTTTCTAATGAAGTGAGAAGCTAACAGCCAAGATGACAGATGGATGCTACAACTAAGCTGTTAACCTTGTTTAGAAGAAGAGACGGTTAAAGAGAGACTAGACACTGGCAAAATACTTCTGGCCAGTTTATCATCTAAAGAAGAGAGATTAACAGATTTTGACAAAGGCATAGAGGACGAGACGCCAACAAACAATCTGGAGGGAGACATCGGGAGAGCCATTGAGTACGTGGACCACATTCTCACATAGAAGATTCGCGCCTCTAGCCTCATTGAAAAGTGACTTGAGGCCACAAGAAAGACAGCGAGACAGCGAGCAAGTGATGTAAGCTCTAGGTCATATGTATCATAATCCAAACAGACTGCTAAACTTCCTAAGCTAATGATAACCAATTATGATAATGATATAAGCCAGTGGCAAGAATTCTGGTCTCAGTATAAAACAGCTATTCACGAAAATTATGTATTGTGCAAGACAGACATATTTACTTACCTCAGTGTGACGAAGCAGGTCGCGCCAAAGCCGCAGCACCGTCCCAATCTTAAGCCCCACACAAACACGCTAGCCACTTACCTGTCTCTTCATTGATCCCGTTCCATGTTCATCCGCGTCTGGTCGTCTTGGGTGCTTACTAGACCGCTGTTCAACGACATAATTTTTGCCGGCATCAAACGTTTTACAAGTATCCATCGCCGGTTCATGAGACCAGACAGTCAAACCAAGCACTCTGCTTACTTCCTGTGTTATTGCATCTCGCGCGCATCAGTAGCATCTGACGTCATAGTGACGTCATCGCAAAATACTGGTTTTGAGATTAAAATAAATGATAATTCTTAGTGTGCTACAGGCGCAAAGAGACAACTATTTTGTCAAGTATTTTTTGCCAATATTTCAGTGATTTATTATATGTATAATGATTGTGGTTTATTGTGGAAACCTCTTGTTTATGTGTTAATTGGTTTGTGGGAGGGGCCTTGAGCTAAGAGAGGCTAGCCAGCCTTTATCCATCTGTCAGTTTGTGTCCTGGGCTGTTAGCACTCTTCAAACTTCCGGGAACTTTAAGCACAAATAAATTTACAAAACATCCTTTGTTACATAAGAATAAGAAGTCTCAGATTTGGTGTCAGAAGTGGGATGGCTGGCCGAAGAAAAAGAAAAGGGCTCCGTTCCCAAAGGATGTTTGAAGATGAATTTGATGATTTGGCTGGGTAATCTGTTCATGTATTGAGCCAAGCTGCCGTTTAAACCCATCAATGAGCTTGTCGGCTTGATGAAAGACTTTATGTCAAGCCAAAAGGAGAGAGAGGAGGGTCTACTAGAAGAGATCCGCAACCTCCGTTGGACGCACCGCTCACCACCTCCTTCAGGCAGATCTGCTGTGGAAAGCGCCAGTGTGGACAGTCCTAGTCCACGCTTGGCGCTGCAAACTCCAGTGGCTCCACAACGACCCTAGGGAGAGTCCACAACACTGCACCGACCACTTGCGGAAGAGTCCGGTCAGCCGGATTTTGTGCCACCTCCGGAGTGGAGACTTTATTCAATGGAGCCGAAGATCCCACTTTATCAGAGTGGAGAAGATATCGAAAATGATCTACTGTTGTTTGAAAGAAGTGCAAGAACGTGGAAATGGCCAGAGGAGGAGTGGGCGTGTCGACGTGAGGTCTACTCTGCCATGAGGAGCAAGCCCACTGTTACTAGGACTTTAAGGAAGCCCTGTTGGCCAAATTTGACATTTCACCTGAAACATATGGCATGCAGTTTCGCTCCACTAGTTTGCCACCTGGCGAGAGCCCCACTGAGACTTATCATTGTCTTCAATACTCTATTGCCACTGGATACGACCGGAGACCACGTCAAGGAGGAGATCAGCAAGGCAATCATCAAGGAGCAGCTTCTTTGCCAGACCAAACATTACCTACACGCTTTTACAGACACTTTACAAACCGTGAGGGTCTGGGAGCGGAGCGCCGAGGATCAATTTCGTGGGCGGCCTTTCCGAGCACTGAGTCGACCAATCACAGAATACCCGGAAATTCCTCCAAAACAGTGACACGTTTTTTTGTAAAAATGTAGCGCGAGGATTTTTTCAGTAAGAAGCCTCTCAACACGGTTTGTGGCTCAGGTTTTAAGGAGTTGATACGTTCATTGTTTAAAACCGAAGTACGACTTCCGACTTTTTAGTGTCATGTGTCTGAATGGCCGTGCTTGATTGGATCGTCTTAACTTTGGGAGACGACTTTATTGGCTAACCGTCAGGTCCCAGACCCAAAGCCTCAGTTTGCCCTGTTCGGAAAGCTGAAGTTATTGGCGCTTGCTATCCCCCAAGAACTGATATCAGAGAGCCTTAGTGACTCTGAAAGTGCAGTGCAGCGCTATAAGAATGTGCTTATCAATGGTCAAGAGGTTACAGCTTTACTGGACACTGGTAGTTTCATGTCTCTGATTAAGCGTAGCTCAGTGCCAGTCGGCAGCATGGACTACAGCAAGACAATGGACGTTTTGTGCGTACATGGGGATAGTCAGTTGCACGTCAGTTCCAGGTTTTATTGGCCATCAATGTACACTGACATTCAAAAATATTGTGACATGCCCTACCTGTCAAAAATTGGACCACATTTTTTAGCTGAGCGAGTTGCTATATACTAAATAAAATATTATATATATTATATTATATTATAAGTAAAGGAACTATGAAAAGGAACACATTTAATCCAAGAAATTATTGAATTTGAGGATCAAGTACACCAACAAGCAAAATATTTTAGTTATAATACCAACCGATTTCATGTCTCATTCCATCACAAATCCACCAAAAATTATGTAGTGTTGCCTACTCACGGTGATAAAAACACGGAGAAAGCTGAATATAACATGGGCTCCGCGTCTAAATCGATAATTCCAAATGATTTACGTTACCTTAGCTTTCATTCACAAAAACCAAATCCATATTAATGCCAAGGTAACAATTTTTCGTGTGTAACAATACGGACACAAACTTTTCAATGTGAGTTGTGACTTTTCAGTGCAAAATGGAGACGCGTGTTGTTGTTTGGTCACAATTTACGGCAAACTGCCGTAAATCGTGCCGTTTCAGATGACGCAAAATCCACAGTCGCTGTGCTGGATTGAAATGAAACTCACGATGTAACAGCGTATTTTTAAGACACGAAAATAATAAGGTTTGTTTTTCATAGATATTTTTATTCTCCGAATGTTGATTTTTGAGATATTCTCTCTGAATACACACATTAGTGGCATTTATCCGCTGCAAGGTTCCTGAGCGTTAAAAGTCTTCCTTGCTGATAAAACTGATCAGGTCCGTGTGTAACTTCTATGGACGCCAACAGTTACATTCGGATACCCAGGAATTCGGCTGTCATTTTCGCAAAACTGTATACAAAAAGTAGAAAAACGAAATGCAAACATATTTTCCAACTTTATTCTTCATTTTATTGTGTTTCAATGCAGTATTTTATCGAGTTTACATGAGGAAATTACATTGTTTATTGCTGGATAAGAATGTCACACTTTTCACCCATTATTTAAGCAATTTTTTTGAAAAACAGGTTGTAAAAAAAAAAAGTTCCATCTTATCTTGGGCTGCAATTTTTTTTTAATATTTAGAGGCACATTAGTAGTTTATATTACATAAAAAATTAAAACAAAATTATTATTATTTACTTAAGGAAAACCTGTCAAATAACCAATGGGCAAAACGGTCCCACTTTCAGAGAATGACCCATCTACAAAACATCCTTTCGACCACGCCATTGTTATTACATAAGAATAAGAACCCTCACATGTTGGTGGCATCCTACCTGACTGGAGCAGCAGCTAGAACTATTGCTGGGCTCACAACAACATATGAAACTGTGATGCAGCAATCGAGTTACTCCAGATTCGCGGGAAGAAGGACTCCCAAAACTTGATTCCTGTTAAAAGACCATAAATGCTCTGAGGCATTTGTATGATTAAGGTGAGATCCAGATACATAGTCATTAGGAGTACACACTGATCCCGTTAGGTTCAGAGCAGAGATCTGGCGCTCCAACGGATGTTGTGTTTGTGAGTGAGTCTGATTGGATGCTATGAATTATTGCTGTTATTATTGAATGAGTATAATTGCACTATATTATTTATTTCTGTAACTCAGGGACTGCAGATGAAAACTAACTATCTAGCTATAATCTGGTGCAAAACATCTCTGTTTTTTTTCCTTAATGTCTCTGTACATTGTCCCTTCAAATAAAGACTAAACTAAACTTACTAAACCCGGCCACACTTCGAAGAACCACACTTCAAAACTGTATGTACTATGACAGTAGTAACCATGAACCAGAAAACTGTCCAGACCATACAGTAAGTGCTAGAAAGGAAAAACAGGGTAGGTGTTACACATATTTGGGACCAAAGCACATTGTGAAGTACTGGAATGTTCTCACACTGCCATAAGTAGGATTCATGTAAATCAGCCTTCAATCAGAAAAAGGTGTGCTGGGACCAGTGTGAGATTTACATTTGCAGTTGGGATCCTAATCAACATGTTTTTAATGTGGTGTCAGGACAGGTTTGAGCTAACCTTCGACATACTTTCACCACACAGTGAAGGAAAACTATTGTGAAAAAGGTGCTTCATATACTTTTGAATGAGTGGGCACTGCATACAGTCTGTTGAATTGTATTAAATGAGTAAGCACAAAATCTAGTGCACACTAAATGAGGCTATGTTTTTTTATTATTTATTTATTTTTTATTAGAGACAATATAAACTATTTTAAACCAGATCAATTGCAGTATGACATACATCTGAGTCACAACATGGCCGAGTCTGACTGCTTAGAATAAATAGTGACTCTACAATGTGCAAAGTAGAGCTGTGCCAGCACCTCTCACCTTGTGTAAGGGCGCACTCACACCGCAACATAATCAGATCCAAGCCATGCCTGAGCACGGTTCATTTGCACTCACAAAGGAACTGCGCTTTAGGGGTCATCCGGGCTTGGGCACGGTTCAGTTGTGGTGTGGGTGCAGCCTAAGACAAACTTTTGAGTCAGAATGGGAGCTTGTGTGATTTATCTTTTCTCATGTATTTGCGCTTCACATTTGGAAATACTGTTTGTATAACGTGAAAGTAAAATCAATCTTTCTTTCCTTTTCTCTGCTGCTTTCTTTCCTTTTCCTTTTCTTACTGTCTGCCCTCAACCGCCCCTCCCTTTTGTATTTCTCAGTTCCTCTTTCTTGATGTAGGCTTGTAGTCGTCTCTGTCCTACTCTCCTCACACATTTTCTTAGGTATAGAAGGTAAACAACTATTTTATCACTAATTAATGAGCAAAACTTAGAGTACAGACATTTCATGTTTGCCTGCTGTCAGCCGTAGCAGCATGTATGTGGTTTAATATACAGTACAAAAAAGCTGTTCAAAGTTTAATTGTGGACTGGTTTTCTCTGCGATTATTCCCCTTGCACTACTGTTTTAATACTGATGCTTTGTTTTGTTTACTTGAAGCCAAGACAGCTGTCTGTTTCTTAAAAAAGAATGGAAGAAAACTGAAAAATGGGGATCATCTATATGGGGATAACCAAGCTTACCAACCCTATGGAAGTACATAACCAAAAACCGGAGAGTGATTGTGTGATGATGAAGGCTGCTGATGAAATCATCTCTACTATCATCATCACAGTGGTAACGTGTCTGTCAAAGGAAAAGTGCAACTGCAGTCTGCCCCTAGACAGGTTTGGCACAGACACATCTGACCATGAGAAGAAGTGGACTTTTGCACTTTCAGAATCAAATCAGTCCTGCAGTGCACGTTATACATTTGCATTCTTATTGCAGACGTTTCAGTCTTATGTTGCACTCGATCTTTTTTTGGTGCTGGTTCAATTGCTTGTGAATCTAGGCAAACTCAACAGCTGGAGGGAGCATTGTCTTTTTTCTGCAGATCATGTGTCTGAGCAGTGACAGTGTTTGCAGAGACCTGCAGGTGGCAGCCGAGGCGAGACACAAGGATTGGCCTGAGGCTCGAGTCCTTAAGTCCATAGGTCAAAGCCGACAGACATCGTGGCATCATCACCAAAAATACATAGACTGCAACAAAAAGCTTCCCAGCCAGAATCGGGTCTGTTAGAGCAGCCACATCAGTGAATATGGGTGGTACCATTGTAGACATCAGGTTCAAGCTTAACTGAAACATGTGAAGGAGCAGCATGTTGCGAGCTTTATTTGCAGAAGCCTTGTCTGCGGAGGCAGAGAAAGCAACTATCATCACACCGATGAAGGACAATATGATAACCAAACCAGAGAACAGAAAGACTGTAATAGTGGACCCCATCTCATAGACTTTAGATCGAGGTCCAATCAACAAGGCCGTGTAGATGCAGAAATAATTCATCTGAAGACTGGGGAGCAGGCGGAAGGGGAATTCTAGAAGGAATGCGACATGAAAAAAAATGTCAATACAAATCATTCCCCAGACAATAAGGATGGCAAAAACTGTGTTTCTTATAGTCACTATGATGGGGTGATGAAACGGGAAGCAAACAGAGATGTAGCGCTCAATAGACATGACAGTCAGAGTGAGTGGAGAGATATTTGCGCTCATAAGGGAAATCATAACCAAGACGCCACACAAAGGGTAGGACAGGGTCAAGAAGAAGTTGCTGAGTGTGTACAATAACTGCGAGGTTACTAGTGTGATGGAGTCCGCCACCACCAGGTTCAGCAGGAGCATGTATCGTGGTGTTTCCGCAAACATAGGCCGACTGCACAGTGTGTGGATGATGATGCCATTTATTACCAAAAACACAAGGCTAGCGAGACTGTTCACTGTGAACAATGAGAAATTAAAAGTGATCAGCGTTATCCATTCTTCTTCTGAGATGTTATAAAAGTTTTGCGATGCCATCGTTTCGCACCTGAAATAGAAAAAATCAGAACAGATACTTATATCTAGACATAGTAAAATAGATTTTTTTAATTAATCAAATCAATTTATTTTTGTATAGCCTAAACTCTGTTTCTGACGACTTCCCAAAATTGTTTATTTAGCAAGCATCAGTGGTAGAAATTAAAGCAATAAACATTAAATAAAACAATAAACATACAAAAACAATGCTCAATCATGCCAAAGCAGATTATGAGTAAACAAGCAAATATTTGTCCAAAGCATCTCCTCTCCTTAGAACCTCATTCTGTCTTTAGACCCTCATTCTCGAAAAGGAAAAATTAAACAAAACAAAAACTGACAAGAAAAGAAGAAACCTCAAGGAGAACCAAAATGAAGGAGAGTTCCACTCCCAAGGATGGACAGGCTGTGGATGTGACTAACAGGCTGATTTCACATTTTGCTTATCGGCTGCCCTGCACCACATAACACCGCCGATTTTGTGTGCAAAGCCTCATCTACTGGATGCATTTTGTCTAAAAGTACAAGTTTATGAAATTAAAGTTTTCAGCTAAAACCAAAATAGCTCTTAGCAGGAGCAGAAAACTGCTGTTTGATGGGAACACTTTTTTGGCTCATATCACACAAACTTACGTGTGTTTTTCTTCCCCACGGGGGCAAAGCTTGTGAATGAGTCCAATATAAAGTATTTTATAAGTGCTTTCAGTTGTCACTCTTTTGATTTTCTGTAGCCATGATTGGCAGATCAATTAGCCAATCAGAGACACAGACCTGAAACTTGGTTGTGATTGGTGTTTATGGTTGGTGCTTGGTTGTGGTTAGTGTTTGGTTGCGTTGGTGGTTTGGTTGGTAGTTGGTGCTTGGTTGTGGTTGGTGGTTGGTTGTGGTTGGTGCTTAGTTGTGGTTGGTGCTTGGTTGTGGTTGGTGCTTGGTTGTGGTTGGTAGTTGTGATTGGTGCTTGGTTGCGGTTGGTAGTTGGTGCTTGGTTGAGGTTAGTAGTTGGAGCTTGGTTGCGGTTTGGCGGTTGGTGCTTGGTTGCGGTTGGTGCTTGGTTGTGGTCGGTAGTTGTGGTTGGTTGTGATTGGTGCTTGGTTGCGGTTGGTAGTTGATGCTTGGTTGCGGTTGGTAGTTGATGCTTGGTTGCAGTTGGTAGTTGGTGCTTGGTTGCAGTTGGTGGTTGGTGCTTGGTTGCAGTTGGTGCTTGGTTGTGGTTGGTAGTTGGTGCTTGGTTGCGGTTGGTAGTTAGTGCTTGGTTGCGGTTGGTGCTTGGTTGTGGTTGGTAGTTGGTGCTTGGTTGTGGTTGGTAGTTGGTGCTTTGTTGTGGTTGGGGCTTGGTTGCGGTTGGTGCTTGGTTGTGGTTGGTAGTTGGTTGCGGTTGGTGCTTGGTTGCGGTTAGTGGTTGGTGCTTGGTTACGGTTAGTAGTTGGTGCTTGGTTGCGGTTGGTAATTGGTGCCAACCAAGCAGCGGTTGGTGCTTGGTTGTGGTTGGTAGTTGGTCCTTGGTTTTGTTTGTGGTTGGTAAGTGGTGCTTGGTTGCGGTTGGTAGTTGGCCTTTGCTGAAAAGAAAGCCATAAGAAATCCTGTTTTCACTTTGCCAAAAGCCATGTGGGGGACGCAGTAACCATGTGGAAGAAGGTGCTCTGGTCAGATGAGACCAAAATTGAACTTTTTGGCCAAAATGCAAAACGCTGTGTGGCGGAAACCTAACACTGCTAATGACTCTAAATACACCATTCCCACGGTTAAATACGGAGGTGGGAGCATTATGATTTGGGCATGCTTTTCTTCAGCAGGGACAGGGAATATGGTCAGAGTTGATGGAAAGATGGATGGAGCCAAATACAGGGCAATATTGGAAGAAAACTTATTGGAGTCTGCAAAACACTTGAGACTGGGGCGGAGGTTTATCTTTCAACAGGACAACGACCCCAAACATAAAGCCAAGGCCACATTGGAATGGTTTAAAACAAAACATATTCATGTCTTAGAATGGCCCAGACAACGCCCAGACCTAAATCCAATCGAGAATCTGTGGCAAGATCTGAAAACTGCTGTTCACAAACACACTCCATCTAATCTGACTGAGCTGGAGCTATTATGCAAAGAAGAATGGGCAAATATTTCAGTCTCAAGATGTGGAAAGCTGGTAGAAACATACCCAAAGAGACTTGCAGCTGTAATTGCAGCAAAAGGCAGTTCCACAAAATATTAACTCAGAGGGGTTGAATAATTTTGCACGCCTACTTTTCAGCTTTTTATTTGTAAAAAAACAAATAAATCATGTATGACTGTCCTTCAACTTCACAATTGTGTGCAACTTAGTGTTGGTCTTTCACACAGAGTTTCAGTGAAATATGTTTGATTTTTGTGATCATAATAAAAGAAAAAAGTATCTTCAATATTTTGGCAATGGAGCCAATGTTAATTTGCTACTGTCAGAAGTATTTTAAGAAAATCTAAGCCAACACATAAACATTCTTATGAGCAGTGTCTAAGCACAAGAAATAACCAGGAGGAAGACAAACATGAATAATCAAACCAACATCTATATTCTCAATTCAACATTTCAGATTTGGGCCCAAATTACAACAGAACTGAAGCTTTTCTAAAGCACATTTTACCAGCAAAGCAGGTTCCAAAATGCAGCACAACAGTGGGATAAAGTCAGCTACTCTACATAATAAACAGAGCCAGATAATAGAATATAAAAATGCAGTCAATGAAACATAGTAAAACAGTAAAATAAAAAATAAAAATAAAAAAAACAATAAATTAATAAAACAAACAAAACACAACACAACCACACAAAAGCCATAGATCAAAAGCAAGTGTGACCTTCGAGAAACTAAACCATTTCATCACAGTTTCAGAAACACTTGAGACAGAACAATGTGCTTAAAAATGATGATAAAAGTCATTCTAAACAGAGACATTTGTAATAAAACCAGCAAAGCCACACTCAGCCTCTCACTTTCTCACAGAAGCACAGTTATAGTACCATGAGTCCTGGAGCAGATCTCGCAGACTGGAGTCAGTGTAGGACTGCCTGAGCTCCCACAATGCACTGCTTTAAAGGACTTCATTACAAGTGACCTCACATGACCTGGCCACCATTTTGTGTCTCAGGTCAATAACGATATGAGTCTTAATGATGCCTTCAGGGATCTGTGGCTCTGACAGTTTAACTTTGTTTTAGAAAGTTGTGTGATTTGTTTGTAAGGATTACAAACTGAGACACTCAACCAATTCAATCTTTTATTTAGTTGAGCTCATGGACTGTGCAATAAATAGAATTTCAGTATAAAATTATTATTATTTCTTTTATTGAAAAGAAAAAAATGTCACTTTTATATGTTCACAAATAGAACCTTTCTACTTGAAGACCTTTTATTTTTAACAGACTATTTCTATGAGATTTGTCACCTACATTAAGCTGGGTGCCCAATTTTTGAAAAGGTATTTCTATCACTCCAATTATTTCCTGGTATTCACAAATGCCTGCACTTACGGTTTAAGAATAGCTTTATATAAACAACAAGTTGGCCACCCAAGCTCAGCTCTGAGTGTGTTTTTTAACCATCTATGAGAACTAAAATGTTTTCTAATTGGATTGAGAAACTACACAGCAATTTGAATTGTCAAAATGTTTTGTATTCACACTCTTGTAAAATGCAGAAGATGGTTTGTTCATTTACAACTAAAAAAGTTATGTGTCCCACCTTTAATTTAATTTGTTCCTCCTTGTCATTTAATGTGTGCTGCTTGCTGTTGAGCACGCACTCTGGCCTCACTCCAGAGACAGGTCCCAAACTCTTATTCTTTTATTATAATATATTCATTATCCATATGCTGCAGTTGTCCATAGTCAAGTATAACAGTTAATCAATCCAACTTTATTCATAAAAAGCTTTTCTTACATAATATATAACACAAAGTTATTTACAATGCATTAATCAGTTCCACATGTTGATATTCCTCCTGCGGTCTCTGGGAAATAGTGACTTTTAATAGTAATTTCAGTTGAAAACCTGCCTGGTTATGATGTTGAGTGTCTTTTGTACAGGTAATAATGCGCTGAACACGATTCACCGCGAGATTCAACAACGCGAGTCGTTTTTGTGACCGCTTAAGGAGGGACGGTGCTGTGCGCGTTCACCTGCTCTGCTTTTGGCACGTTCCGTCCCACTGCGCTTTAAAGCCGACCGCAGAGCCACGGATCACACGGACTCTAGAGTCGACAGCCACGAAACACATCTGGACTCTAGCGAAGTCACGACACGCTCCTCAAACACATCTCTGAACTACACAAATGACGTTCCAGCGTGAACAAACTTATCATCATAAAATTCGAGCTCAAAGAGTAAAATCCTCACCTGGAGAAACGTCCGAGCGTCAGGTCAGCGAATGCTGCGATGTGACACGGTACACAAACTGTATGTTTGAGAGAAAAGCCCGCGTATAGCGCACGTCTATAGGACCGCGCACTGTAAAAAAAAAAAAGCTAAATTGCATTAAAAAATATCCGCGAAGCTGCGAAAAGTGAACCGCGATAGAGCGAGGGACCACTGTACCAGCACCCAACCAAACGTCAGTAGTGAAAATCATAATAATGGAGCTGAACATGCCTTTTGGCTTCAGCTCTGTTCCTACCATACTGCTCTCTCTGACACTTTCACGATTCTCTAAACAATTTTGTTTTTGTACAATGTCCTAAAGTCTTTATAGTAGTTCTCACTACTTTATCTCACCTGTAAACTTGCTGCTCAACCTTTGTATTGCACATATTTTTTAATCTTACTTTTCACTTTTGTCTTTCTGTCTTTTTTTATATTTTGCTAAGGCTTTTGCACCAGATGTGATGCTTGTCTAATTGTGTGTTCTAATGGAAGTTGTCGTAATACACTCCTGACCAAAATCTTAAGACTAGTTGAAAAATGGCTAGAATTCGCATTTGGCACATTTGGATCTTCATGATGTTTTAAGTAGAGCTACATTATGCAAAAGCAAGAAGGGGAAGTGTGAGGAAAAACATTTCGAACTTAAATAAAAAATAATAATCTGAAATAGGCTGTTCATCACCTGATCAAAAGTTTAAGACCACATGCTATAAAAGCCAAAATCTACTCAAAGTTCTCCCTTTCAGGCTTTCAGACAGTTATGCCCTCCTGATGGTTAAAGCAAAGAAGTTTTCACTTCTTAAACGTGGCCGAACTCACACTTCAGCAAGCTGCGAAGAGTGGGTCTGGTCGCCATGCCCTCCGCTTGCGTTTCAGATCAAATCCACATCGTACCGTGCAATCAGATTAGCTTATTTGCGTGATGCAGATGAAACAAAGGTGCTGATTGGTTGTCTGTCATTTAGACCAAAATTTAACTTCATTCACCTCACATTAAAATTGTTTTTTGCTTAGCTCATTGATTCTGCAGTAATCCACTATCTTTTTCAGTTCCACGAGATATTTTTTGAATGTATTTTTTTTTGTCGGGGGCAGCCATGTTGTTTTTTACACTGCGGAAAATGCGTGTCTCTGATTGGCTAATTAATCTGTCAATCACGGCTACAGAAATCCGAAAGAGGGACACGGTGGCCAGACGAATTTTTTTTAATATATCGTCTGGATTTTCCAGGCAACATAAACAAAGCCTCTCACAGTGTGCCATTGCTACTAAAGCTGGACGCAGTAAGACAGTCAATCTAAACGTACAATTGTTTTTTAAAGATCCTGAGTATTATGGAACAACAAAGTCAAGTGGTAGACCCCCAAAAAATACACCTGCGCTGAACCAGATAATCCTAATGGGTGTTTTTTAAAATCTTGCATAGGGCACCAAAATGGCTAGCAGTGGCCCTGCTTCCAACATTACTGACATGACAGGGAGATCCACCTGATCTCCATGTTTTCTTCCTGGCTCAGTGAAGGGAGCTTCATCATGGTGTGGGGTGCTTTTTCATTCAGTGGAACGCTGGAGCTTCAGGTGGTGCAGGGTCGTCAAACACAAGAGCTTCAGGTGGTGCAGGGTCATCAAACGCAGGAGCTTCAGGTGGTGCAATGTCATCAAATGCTGGAGCTTGGTCAAACGGTGGCTGGTTTTGTGCAGATGTTGCAGGAGCATCCCTCATGACTGAGGCCCTGGTCTGTGTGGTAACAGCTGAGTTTGTCAACAGGACAACGCTGCAGTTCACAATGATCACTCGACAAAGGACTTCATCAGGGAGAATAACATCACATTTTTGGACCATCCTGCATGTTCTCCTGATTTAAATCCCATAGAGAACATCAGTTCAACAACAGTTGATGCTCTCTGTGAAGCCATCTTCATCACTTGGAGCAACGTTCCCAATCGCTTTTTGGAAACACATCCAGCTGCCCAAATGAATTTTTGAAGTGATTAACAAGAACAGTGGAGCTTCTCATTACTGAGTTCTACTGAGAACATTTTTGTTCTGTTTTGGGAGATTTTTGTTGTTGTTTTTAGAGTGATCATCTTAAACTTTTGATCACCTGAAAAACAGCCTATTTCAATTTAAACTGTTAAATTATTTACTTTTTCAAAGTGCATTTTTTCAAAACGTCAAACGCAAAGAAGCAATATTGGTCGAGACACCGGGGGCACCAATCATTTTTTTGGGCATAGTTTTCACACACGGCCATAAAGTGTGGACTCATGTAAAATCAGCCTTCAATCAGAGAAAGGTGTGCTGGGGCCAGTGTGAGATTTACATTTTCATTTGGGACCCTAATAAACATGTTGTCAGGATGGGTTTGAGCTAACCTTAGACATACTTTCACCACACAGTTTGTAATGAAGGAAAACTGTTGTGAAAAATTCTCTTCACATACTTTTGTATGAGTGGGCCCTGCATAGCTTCTGTTTGCAACTTGTGTCTGTTGAATTAAGCAACAAATCTAGTGCACAGTGAGGCTAAGGTTTTTTTTATAAAAAAAAAAACAAAACAATATAAACAATTTTAAACCAGATCAGAATCACCAGCAACAGAATCAGATCGGTGCTGCGCCCGAGCATGTTTGCTTGCACTCACACTACACTATGGAAAGGTTCGGTTTTGGTGTGGGTGCATCCTAACCCGGGCTCACACTGCATCCAGTCCAACTCCGGTGCAGCCACCGGAGTCTTTACTTAACTTGAAAAGTCTGAGAGTGGCTCACACGGCGTACAGTCCAGTCCGGTGTCTCCGGTACGGCCAATCTGGTGCTCCGAATCCGTTTTGTTTGTTTCAAATTTTGGCCGGACGCCGGAGCGCACAGGAGCCCTTTTTGATGAAGTTGTGAAAACAAGACACGATAAACAGGAAACCAAACAAGCGCGGGTGAAGTGAATCCGGTGGTTTTCAAAATAAAATCATTACGTTACCACTAATAATACAAAATACGACATTTACACGATTATGTAACACATGAAATGTAAGTAAACCTCCCATACTTACCCATTGTTTGGCGAAAAATCCAACAGAAAATCAACTGACGTGAAACAAGCCCAAAACTCGGCGCATGTGTTCTTTGTTTACATATACATGTGCTCAGCGAAAGAGAGAAAAAAAGTGTTCAGCGATTGCGTATTCTCCCACGTTGAGCATGAACCTCCGTGAGTTTGGGGTCTCGCGAGGTCGCAGCCGAGCCTGTGGCTGCAGCAGTACTGCAGACCACCGTAGCTATTGTGAGTCACCCACCGTAGCAAGACCGGTCCGGTGACTGCACCGGAGTTGGACTGGAGGCGGTGTGAGACAGGGGTAAGACAAACTTTTGAGTCAGAATGGGATTTCGTGTGTTTATTCTTTTCTCATGTATTTGCGCTTCACAACTTTTTGACTTAAATACTGTTTATATAACGTAAAAGTATAGTCAGTTATTCTTTCCTTTTCTGCTGTGTGCTACCATCTGCCCTCGACCGCCCCTCCCTTTTGTATTTCTCTGTTTCTCTTCCCTCGATGTAGGCTTGTAGTTGTCTCTGGCCTACACTTCTTGCACATTTTTTTAGCTACAGAAGGTAAATGACTATTTTCTCACTTTTAATGAGCGAAACTTGGAGTACAGACATTTCATGTGTGACTACCGTCAGCCGTAGCCTGCACGTTTGTGCAGTTAGGTTAAATATACAAAAAAGCTGTGCAAAATTTATTTGTTAACTAGTTTTCTCTGCGATAATTGCCCTTGCACTACTGTAGTAATACTGATGCTTTGTTTTGTTTACTTAAAGCCAAGACAACTGTCTGTTTCTTAAAAAAAGATGTAAGAAAACTGAAAAATAGGGATCAATCTATATTAGGATAACCAAGCCTATCAAACTTAAGGAAGCACATGACCAATAAGTGTCCTGTAAAACCGGAGCGTGATTGTGTGGTGATGAGGGCTGGTGATGAAATCATCATCACATTGGTAAAGTGTCTGTCAATGGAAAAGTGTAACTGCAGTCTGCCCCTAGACAGGTTTGGCACAGACACATTTGACTATGAGAAGTGGACCTTTGCACTTACAGAATCAAATCTGTCCTGCATTGCACGTTATAAATTTGCATTCTTATTGCTTACAATATCAGTGTCAGTTTCAGTCTGTGTTGCACTCGATATTTTTTAGTGCTGGTTCAGTTGCTTATGAATCTAGGCAAACTCAACAACTAGAGGGAGCGTTGTCTTTTTTCTGCCCATCATGTGTGTGAGCAGTGACCATGTTTGCAGAGACCTGCAGGTGGCAGCAGAGGCGTGACACAAGGATTGGCCTGAGGCTCGAGTCCTTAAGTCCATAAGTCAGAGCCGACAGACATCGTGGCATCATCACCAAAAATACATAGACTGCAACAAAAAGCTTCCCAGCCAGAATCGGGTCTGTTAGAGCAGCCACATCAGTGAATACAGGCAGTGCCATTGTAGCCATCAGGTTCAAACTCAACTGAAACATGTGAAGGAGCAGGGTGTTCCGAGCTTTATCTGCAGAAGCCTTGTCTGTGGAGGCGGAGAATGCAACTATCATCACACCAATGAAGGACAATGTGATGGCCAAACCAGAGAACAGAAAGACTGTGATAGTGGACCCCATCTCATAGACTTTCGATCGAGGTCCAATCAACAAGCCAGTGGAGATGCAGTAATAATTCATCTGAAGACTGGGGAGAAGATGGAAGGGGAATTCTAGAAGGAATGTGACATGTAAGAAAATGTCAATACAAATCATTCCCCAGACACCAAGGATGGCAAAAATTGTGTTTCTTATAGTGACTATGATGGGGTGATGAAACGGGAAACAAACAGCGATGTAGCGCTCATGGACATGACTGTCAGAGTGAGTGGAGAGATATGTGCGCTCATAATGGAAATCATGACCAAGACTCCACACAAAGGGTAGGACAGGATCATGTAGAAGTTGCTGAGTGTGTACATTATCTGCGACATCACTAGTGTGATGGAGTCCGCCACCACCAGGTTCAGCAGGAGCATGTATCGTGGTGTTTCCACAAACACAGGCCCACTGCACAGTGTGTGGATGATGATGCCATTTATTACCAAGAACATGAGGCTAGCAAGACTGTTCAGTGTGAACAATGAGAAATTAAAAGTGATCAACTTTATCCATTCTTCTTCTGAGATGTTATAAAAGTTTTGCGATGCCATCGTTTCGCACCTAAAATAGAAAAAAGCAGAACAGATACTTATATCTAGACATAGAAAAATAGATTTTTGTAATATATCAAATCATTTTTTTGTATAGTCTCTTGAGGACTTCTCAAAATTGTTTATTTAGCAAGCATCAGTGGTAGAAATTAAAGCAATAAACATTAAAAAACAATAATCATACAAAAACAATGAGCAAGCATGCCAAAGCAAATTATGAGTAAACAAGCAAACGAATATTTGTTTAAAACATCTCCTGTAATTAGACCCTCTTTCTGTCCTTAGAATCTCACTCTGTCTTTAGACAAGGAAAAATTAAACAAAACAAAAACTGACAAAAAAGAGAGAGACCTCCAAGGAGAACCACAGTGAAGGAGAGATCCACTTCCAAGAATGGACAGGCTGTAGATGTGATTAACAGGCTGATTCCACATCTTGCTTATTGGCTGCGCTGCACCACATAACACCGCCGAATTCATGTACAAAGCCTCAACTACTGGATGCATTTGTCTAAAATTACAGTATAGTAAAAGTTTCAGCTAAAACCAAAATAGCTCTTTATTCTGCAGCAGGAGCCGATAACTCTTTTTGGCTCACATCACACAAGCTTGGTTGTATTTGGTGCTTGGTTGTAGTTGGTAGTTGTGGTTGGTTTTGAGTAGTGCTTGGTTGTAGTTAATGCTTGTTTGTAGTTGGTAGTTGGTGCTTGGTGCAGTTGGTGCTTGGTTGTGTTTGGCAGTTGGTGCTTGGTTGTGGTTAGTAGTTGGTGCTTGGTTGTGGTTGGTAGTTGATGCTTGGTAGTGGTTAGTAGTTGGTGCTTGGTCGTGGTAAGTAGCTAGTGCTTGGTTGTGGTTAGTTGTTGGTGCTTGGTTGTGGTTGGTGCTTAGTTGTGGTTGGTAGTTGGTGCTTGGTTGCTGTTGGTAGTTGCGGTTGGTGGTTGGTATGGTTAGTAGTTGGTGCTTGGTTGTGGTTAGTAGTTGGTCCTTGGTTGTGCTTAGTAGTTGGTGCTTGGTTGTGGTTAGTAGTTGGTGCTTTGTTGTTGTTGATGGTGCTTGGTAGTTGGTGCTTGGTTGCGGTTGGTACTTGGTGCTTGGTTGCGGTTGGTAGTTGTGGTTGGTGCTTGGTTGCTGTTGGTAGTTGGTGCTTGGTTGTGGTTAGTAGTTGGTGCTTGGTTGTGGTTAGTAGTTGGTGCTTGGTTGTGTTAAGTAGTTGGTGCTTGGTTGCGGTTGGTGCTTGGTTGTGGTTGGTGGTTGGTTGCGGTTGGTGCTTGGTTGTGATTGGTAGTTAGTGCTTGGTTGTGGTTATTAGTTTGTGCTTGGTTGTGGTTGGTAGTTGGTGCTTGGTTGTGGTTGGTAATTGGTGGTTGGTTGCAGTTGGTGGTTGTGGTTGGTAGATGGTGCTTGGTTGTGGTTGGTAGATGGTGCTTGGTTGTGGTTAGTAGTGGTGCTTGGTTGTGATTGGTTGTAGAAGTGGGTGGTTGTGGTTGGTGCTTGGTTGTTGTGATTGGTGGTTGTGGGATTGGGTGGTTGTGGGATTGGTTAGTTGTGGGTTGGTTCTGGGATAGTTTTAAGGGGTTGTGGTAACTAGTGTCCATAATTCAGTTGTTTTTATTCAAAAAATAAATACAATTTGGCAAAAAAAAAGTAATTGTGTAAAGGTTTGCAATTAGCATTTTAAAGAAAGAAAAATAATTAATTAATTAATCAAAAAACTAAACCATGTCTACAACCTACAACAACCGTCACAACTACAGCAAAAAAGTAAGGTTTTGCAGAAGTTCCCAGTCTTCCCTTAGATGGACAAATATATACATATTACATACCGAAAGGAAACTATTTTTTATTTCAGTTCAATAAAAAAAAAAAATCATGATAAAATGATCTTTTTTTAGTGTTTAATGAAAATTGACTTGATAAGGGTTAGGCAAGAAACACAGTGTAATAAAATAGATGTTCAAACATCAGCACTCCTTTGCAGGCCAAAATTTATCCAATGGGGACCAAGTATGACTCTTGGCTTAAATATACAATGCTTGGATTATCAACTTTGCCTGTAAGATATGCAGACATTATATTACAACCTATGGCTGCACTCAAGACATTTGCAGAAGCATAACATTACCATTCCCTTCTTTAATAAATTTCTTTTTTTAAGATTAATGTGATTAAAAAAATGTACTTGATTAGTATGTCTGTAAGTAATTAATTAATAGCAATTAATGCACTAATTTGACACCCCTATCTAAAACAAACCGTAAAGCAATAATTTAAATGAATCTAATGTGGTTGCCCAAGAACAGAAATAAATGACCTGCGAAATGAGATTGGGGACATTGAAAAAGAGTGAAAACTACTGAGCACATACATCTCTATACAAGAAAAATCAAAGGAATATCACACAAGTGCTGATTAATGTGGCGCAAACACTGAAATGCTTTGAATAATTGTTGGTGTTCAACTGCAGTTATTTTAACATAATGTTTAAATGCTTTAAAACCATCACGTGTAGTGCTTTATTCTGCTATATTGTTTTAAAATACAATGTGGTGCGATTGTCAGGTTACAAAAATTAAAATCTATCCAAAATCATTTTCCATCCTATGTTGTATGGTTTCCTACATTTTTTATTATAAACTACCAAACTTTCCATTTCCATTTAAACCAATTTTTGTTCAATGATGCTCATTTTATTATGTCCCGCAACAAAAGACAAATGACCACTGGGATATTTTTTAAATGTGTTCAAGGACAGGACGTTACATCGTACAGTATGTGATCATAAACCCATAAGCAATAGGCACTCTATTAACTTTGGAAAAAACAGTCCATAATTTTGAAACTGCTTGCATGTATTTTCTTTATTTAGAGATATAAATAACTATGGAGTTTTTTCTACAAATAGAGATTTGTGTATAATTTAGTAGTAGTATATAATCTTTATATTCAGACAGATATTCTATTTTGTTTCTATCCCTTGTGGATGATGTTGAAAGCTTGAATTGGATAAAAGGTGAATGTACAGATACTGAGTATTATTACTTAATTACAATGTTAATTTGCTACTGTCGAAGTGTTTTAAGAAAACACTAAGCTATCACATAAACAGGCCAATGAGCAGTCAATTCAAGATAGATATTTGTCTCTGGTCTAGAGTAAAGTCAGTGGCTAAGCACAAGAAATATAATCAGTAGGATGTCAGAACATGAATAATCAAACCAACATCTATATTTTAAATTCAACATTTTAAATTCAAGTCAGCTACTCTACAATAAACAGAGCCATATATTAGAAAATTTAAATGCAGACAATGAAACATAATAAAACAATGAATACAAAAAAAATAAATAAAAACATAATAAATCAATCAATCAATAAAAGCAAATATAGGACAACTCACAACCACACAAAAACCAAAGACGTGTGAATTTCATTGTACTAAGCCATTTCACCACAGTTTGAGAAACACTGGACACAGAACAAACTGCTCAAAAATCATGATCAAAGTAATTATAAACAGAGACATTTGTAATAAAACCAGCAAAGCCACACTCAGCCTCTCACTCTCCCACAGAAGCACAGTTATAGTACCATGAGTCCTGGAGCAGATCTCTCAGACTGGAGTCAGTGTAGGACTGTTTGAGCTCCCACAATGCACTGCTTTAAAACACTTCACCACAAGTGACCTCTGAGGTCAATAACAATGAGTCTTAATGATGCCTTCAGAGACCTGCAGCTCACAGAGTTACAACTTTGCTTTGGAGAAACTTGGACTTGAGTAGTTCAGACTTGTTGGCTTGAGTTGCAGGCCTTTTATAAAGTAATCTGGGAATTGGTTTAGAGGTGTTTGATTCATTCAATCAATCAACCAATCTTTTATTTAGTAGCGCTTCTCACCTGCACATTTTAGATTATCTAGGATCAAGACAGTGTCAAATTTCTACAGTATTACAACAGTGACCACAAGAATGATGATATGCCATGAAGTAGTGTGCTTTAAGCCTTTGTGAAGTCTTTTGTAGGCTGCATACTGAAGGAATTTAAACTTTTGCAATTTAACACATGGAAATGAAAACGAAGAGGGGAAAGCGGGCTGTTATAAGGGGGGTTTTGCTGTTACACTGACTTCTTCTGAACTCTTTAACATTTTCCATAGTCTAGTAAAGTAAGTGTTTTGTGCATAATTTGAAAAGCGTTGGAGATGAAGTCTGTAATGCTTGTCCAAATATCATCTAAAGAAGAATCCTGCATTTTGACTATGTGCAAAAAAGGGTTGCATTTATTTACAGATACAGATTTTTTTATTTTACATAAGAGCCACCGTCATAAGGTAGATGCAGGACTTTGCATTCATGCAGCATGTGGCCTGACAAAAATCACAACTGAATTGCTGTGGTCCACAGACAAAAGGAGAGACACGACAAAAAATCTCTTACAAAAGTTTTTACTCTTGCCATGCCTTCTTGAACTTGTATTACCCTAGATCCAGAGTTGATAGTTCTCTTGTCTTACAGCAAGAAGGTTGCAGGTGTGACTCTGAATTGTGGTTGCACAACTACTTCATTTTAGTAGTCTGCTAGTCGAGAGCATTAATCTCGCGTCGACTCTGACTAGTCGATGACGTCATGAACAAAAACAAAGATCCAAAGGTTTGAGGATTTTGCTTGGGAGATTGATTTCACAAAAGGCAAAATAGGCCTGTTTGTGCGTGTGCAAGTGGCGGAGGCTTTCGCTCTAACAGCAACTTCAATACAGCTGAAATAAGTCTGCCCACCCTCAAACATTGAGTTGTGTAAGGTCTGGCTTTTTAAACCGTGAAAGTCTTTTCCTCCTGCCTCCTTCTCCCACAAACTGTGCTGTAAACTTCCTAAGACGAGAAAACCGGAGTACCCGGAGGAAATCTATGCAGACACGGTGAGAACATGCAAACTCCACTCCAGGAAGTCGAACCCAGGACCTTCTTGCTATGAGGCCAAAGCGCCAACCGCTGTGCCACAGTGCGCCCACATGTTTCCTCGCATCTGGTGGTGGTCAGATATGACAGATAAGCTACCATTTTCAGGAAACCATAGCAACAGCAATGCTTATCAAGATATTAGTCTTTGTTTCATGAAATAATTTATTGTTTAGCATTAAAATACGATTTTATTGTGAAATTTAAAATCTCTTCTGCCTTGAACATGGAAGTGGGCGGTGACGTAGGCGGATTGGAATTATGCACTAACGTTCGTGATTCTCCATTGACTTGAATGTATTTTTATGTTATAAACATCGGTGTTTCCTAGTCTTACTGCTCCTGCCAGGACATTTTCACCTCTCAGTATTTAGGCTACACTGTCATTTATCAACAAAATTGCTTGAAATGTGTTTATGTGTGTTGAATAAATGAGTAGAGTAACTTTTACCCAGCAGCTGTGCAGCTCCTTCTCCTCTCCTCCTCTTAGTGTCTCACACTCAGTGTTATGATCACATTGATTACAGTAGCGGTACTCAAGTTGGCAAACAGGGAAATGTCAACTTTAGTGGACCGATTTTTGGAGAGAAAGTTGTTTCATATCGCCTAAAACGATAAAGTTATGTCTGCAGCGCAGCGCGGCACTACAGGCAGACCTCACGGCTGTTTCTGCACTGAGAATGTTTTTGACAGCGGCTCGCAGACTCTCAGAACAACGCAAATGCTTTGCTGGAAAGGAAGACTGGATTTATTCAACTTGTGGATTTGGACAATGCGTCAGGGCCAATGCATTTAACGCGAAATGAAACAGGACAGCGGACTTTTACAGGGGCTCTGAAGAGCCCTGATGCGGATACGAACAGGATTACACCGTGTCTCTGTCAGACAGATGTGTTTTAAGCTTTACCTGGACATCAGCGGACATCGTCTTACATTGTCAGACATCCACGGTGAGTAAAAAGTTTGTTTTCAAGAGTTATCTGACCTGAAAGGCTCGTTACACGTGCGTAATCGTGCCAGCCAGGCGCTGTTCTTATGAGAAGTGTGCAGGAGGAGATCATTGTGTTGTTATATAATTTGGCATACACCTGTGCCATGTTGACTATCAGAGCTCACAGACACAAGTATTCAGGTGCTGGGAGGCTCATAGACGAAGGGCGTGCGGGAGGCGAGCGCAGAAGGGCGTCAGAACAGGGGAAGAGCTGACCGGAAGTGTGTTTCCGGGTTTTGTGCGTAGCGTAGAAAAAGTGGACGAATAAACAAGTCTTGTTTGTCTTTTTAAATGTGTTTAATGCGATAGGAACCCTTTGATCCTCATAGAATGTCTTGTTTTAAGAGCTCAAGTCAACAGATGGGTTTTGATGGGTGGTTAATGGGTCACATTGCAATTTTATTGCCCCTGGGTAACTGAACAAGCTAATGTGGTAAACAAGTTTGATTGAATTGATCACACTAATAAGTTCGTGAGACTGTGCAAAGAATCTATAGTCCTCTTTGCACAAACTTTCGGAAATGGTGACAGATGATTTACTTCATTAATGAAATGAACGTTTCTTGTGTTTTCCGTTTGTTTTAGACTGACGAGTTTGTCGTTCAAAATCACATCTATCCCTCGGAATTACGCATTTGCACGGCATTAGAATTACAGGAGGTAAAATTCGGGGGAAACTTTTGCAGATATGGGTGATTGGCGGGAGTGAAAATCAGTTGACGTCCTTGATCATTACAATTTACATGAGGTCCCTAGGCAGTGTTGGGAGTAACTAGTTACTTTTGTAAACTAGTTATTGTAATATATTCCACTTTACAGTAACTAAGTAGTGTAACTCATTACATGTAAAATGTTGATAATATTTACAGTTACAATCTGAGTAACTCAAGTTACTTTTATATAAATTTATTGCTTTTATATTCTATTGAAAATGACACTTCAGGACCAAAACACCACTAAAATACTGTCTGTTGCTTAAAGGTAAATCAAACATTATGAGGAAAATGTGTTGTGACGTCGCATTTCCACAAATTAACCAGTAAACAATGTAAATGTAACAGGATTAGTGTTGTACAAAGTCTTAACAAATGTGTGATTACCTCAAAGTAACTCAAAGTAACTAAAAGTAGTGTAACTCAGTTACATTTTTGTGACAGTAATATTGTAATACAATGTATTACATTTTTTCTCCCTGTAACTAGTAATATATAATGTATTATAGTTTTAGAGTAACTTACCCAACACTGTCCCTAGGTAAATATTAGGCCTTTTGAATAGCACTTTAGATTTCATTCCCTGTAGACCAAGGAGTAAGATGTCTACTATAAACCAGGTAAGGTTCATTCCTGTTTAGTGATGGTCTTGCCAATTTTATTTTTAATTAAGAAGAATCTGCACAAAACGAAGTGTTTGAGTTTATAGCTTAGTTTTTACATTTCAAATGAAAATGTTAACCATTACAATAGCATAATATTGTTAGTTTAATAAATAATAATAATAATAATAATAATAATAATAATATCATTTTTTTTTATTATTATTTTTATTATTATTATTATTATAAAAAAAGTATAAAATTTGGGTTGAATGGTTTATGCTGCTTCAAAAATGCTTGTTTCACCAAATGACTTTGCACTAAACAACACACCGGGCTTTGAAACAACAGCCTAATTGAAGTGTTGGTGATGAAATCATGAAATCGCCACAAGATGACTTCAATTTAAATATTGTTTTAGTGTCCCAGGGCAATGTGCATTACTCACCTCAGAAGTTTGTGTATATAATCGTAGTATGGAGTCTCCGTCAATGTAGAATTTTAACGTTAGGCAGGTCTTTCACAGACGTCCCATCACAAGGAGGAGTGGACTAGTGCACTTACAGAAGCTTGTCAAACCTGTACATCATAAATACGCACTCTTTTGACATTCATTATCCAAAATAACTTTTATTGTCAGTTTCAGAAGATGTTTCACTTTAGCATGTCCACTGCTGGTGGCTGGTTATGGTTGCTGCTTGTGGACAGGGCATCTCTGAGTTTGGAGGTTTTTTTTTCTGTTTTTGCAGATCATGTGTCTGAGCAGTGACAGTGTTTGCAGAGATTTGTAGGTGACAGCAGAGGCGAGACACAAGGATTGGTCTCAGACTCGAGTCCTTAAGTCCGTAGGTCAGAGCCGACAGACATCGTGGCATCATTATCAAAAATATGTAGACAACAAAAAAGTTTATCAGCCGCTGTTGGATCTGTTAAAGTGGCCACCTCAGTGAATATGGGCAGTGCCATTGAAGACATCAGGTTCAAGCTCAACTGAAACATGTGAAGGAGCAGCATGTTCCGAGCTTTATCTGCAGACGCTTGTCTGTGGAGGCAGAAAGTGCAACTATCATGACACCAATGAAGGACAATGTGACGATCAAACCAGAGAACAGAAATAATGTGATAGTGGACCCCATCTCATAGACTTTAGATCGCGGTCCAAGCAACAAGGCAGTGGAGATGCAGTAATAATTCATCTGAAGACTGGGGAGCAGATGGAAGGGGAATTCTAGAAGGAATATAACATATAAGAAATGTCAATACAAATCATTGCCCACACACTGAGGATGGCAAAATTTGTGTTCCTTATAGTGACGATGATGGGGTGATGAAATGGAAAGCATACAGCGATGTAGCGCTCGATGGACATGACTGCCAGTGTGAGAGGAGAGATATGTGCGCTCATAATGGAAATCATGATAAAGACTCCACACAAAGGGTAGGACATGAGCACATAGAAGGTGCCGAATAAATACAGTAACTGTGCTACCACCAGTTGCAAAGAGTCGGCCACGACCAGGTTCAGCAGGAGCATGTAGCGCGGTGTTTCCACAAACACAGGCCGGCTCCACAGTGTATGGATGATGATGCCATTTATAACCAGGAACATGAGGCTGATGAGACTGTTCAATGTGAACATTGAAAGATTATATGTGAGCAGTGCTATCAATTGTTCCCCTGTGATGTTATAAAAGTTTTGCAACTCCATCGCTCCACACCTGAAATACAGAAAGCAGAATAGTTATATTTTAATGAGAAAGAAATAGACATTTCATTGTATTTTCAGGTTTCCTGGCACCTTGATGTGAACCACTGAGTTTTCTGGTTTTATTGTACTTCTACAGGCAAACAAAAAACTTTTCATTTAGTATGTTTTTTTTTTTGTTTTTTTTTTATAGAATAAGCTATTTAATTGGTTTTATAACCACAACTACTACGTGCAATATTAATCAATTTCAATTTCAGTAATAATAAAAAATTGCAGTTAGTGCATATGGATCAATAACAAAATGCCAACACATTGTCCATTCTAACGGAAAATTATGGCAGCGTTCTTAATGTAGGCAACAGTTCATGTCCTTGTATTTTTCTTACTTGTTCACAATGTATCATACACCTTATTGATTGATTTTGATATATTCTTTATCAACCCTGAAGGAAATTCAGTTTAGCGCTGCCTGTTAGGCAGGCACCAGGAGAAAACTTTCGTAAACATACAATTTTAGATGCAAGTTCCTAGTTTGTGAATTGTGATTTGTTCACTAACAATGGCCATAAAACTTTTTCCGATTCTGACATTCAGTCAAAACCAGGGCTGTCAAAGTTAACGCGTTAATCATGCGATTAATCATAAAAAATTAACGCATTAATCATGAATTATCGCAGATTAATCACACTCGTTAATTTGACCGCTCAATATGCGCTTCAGCGCGGAGGGAGCGCGTACTGCGCGGAGGGATACCTGGAAGGCTGCGGCGCAGGTTGTTATTAGGTCTGCGTAGTAGCTCAAGTGAACGCATACGCGGTGTAAACATGAATGGGAGACAACGACCGGGTGCGCCCGCCTCGGCAGAACTCGGCAGAACATCCTGACGGGACTCTAGATAAAACGAAGGTAGTGTGCATATATTGCAATAATGAACTCTCCTTTCAACGAAGCGCAACAAGCTTGAAATACCACCTTAAAACCAAACGTGTTTGAGGCAGCGGCTGCAAGAGCGCTGCTACTAGACTAACTTACATCAAGCGAGCACGACAATGTTAACAAAAGCATCAAGATAAGTTTAGCAACTCTTTTGCTTAATGGATAGCCACAGCATGTAGACCCACCAACATTGTTAAAGACCAAGGGACGCAAAATATCAATGATTATGCATATGGCCACAGGTGATCCCACATAATTACCTTCCAGAGGAACAATCACAAACCAGAATAAACCAACTGTAGGAGTGAAAATAATAATAATTGACATATTCAAGTAACAAACATTTGAATGTTAAGACATTCTAACAGTCATTTTCAAAATGTTGTGGCCTTTTATAGAATATCTTTGAAAGTTTCCAATCAAGATATTAACTGCAATTAATCGTGATTAATCAAAATTTGAAAGTGTGATTAATCTGATTTAAAAAATTAATCGTTTGACAGCACTAGTCAAAACATAACTCTGAAGTAAAACACAACACAAAACACAATGTAAGTGTGTTGTTGTAAAGTGATGGCAAATGTCAGGGACAAGGAAAGGCTGGAGGAGGAGTGTGTTTAGAAAAGAAGTCACAACAACCTCGATGTTTCTGAAGTGACCATGAAGGACTGTGTCTGAGATGGCTCGCAACCCCGTCGCCTCTTATTTGGTGAAAAAATTTTTGCCAGTGACACTGAGAGATCAGATAATCAAATCCATTGTTCAGTTTCAGGAGAGTGGCAGGCAGATGAAGTCCAAAAATACAATGTCAATAAAGGAAAGATACACTTGAGATAAAACTGAAAGTGGCTACACATGAAATGTTCTGCTCAGTACAACCAGACCCAACCAGAGTCCACTTTAGGTCTCGGGACATGTAATCTCTAAGTGGGAAAAGTCTGTGGCAACTGCTTACAGACATTTCACTCAATGCAAAATATTCATCACTGAACCTAAAGCCAGCAGCACAACAGTATTGGGCCTTTCACCATTGCTGACATCAGAAAATTGTTGCACAGAAAGTTACTTTTGCTTGAATTGCCTTCCTTAAAACACAACTCTGTTTTGAAGAAATCGACATGATAATTCTGAAAAACAAAATTCACAGCACAAATGATAGATTGATTTAGTATTAAGTTAGCTTTATTCAAAACAAAACAAAATGGAGAAGAGAGAGCAGAGGAACTAAGAAAGTTCAAAACAAGCTCAGCCACATCTCACCAGATTTTAATCATTTCATATTAATTAAATAAATCATTCAGAACTTGAATAAGAGTAGGACAGACAGCATGTTGTGTCCTTATGTTAAAGAGTACAGTTTATTTGGGTCATCTCTGAATATGGCGCCATAAAGTGTGACATACTGGCTAAAATTTCAAACTAAATCAATTGCTATTTTTATGTATATTTTTAATC